>PVKU01003462.1:0-178027 GCA_004027475.1 Anoura caudifer | reverse complement strand
GGGCAGAAGCATAAAATGGAGTAAAAATAGCCTCTTCAATAAATGGTGTTGGGAGAGCTGGACAGCTACGTGCAAAAAAACGAAACTCGATCACAAACTTACACCATACACAAAAATAAGCTCAAGATGGATAAAAGACTTAAAATAAGCCATGATACCATAAAAGTCCTAGAGGAGAACATAGGCAGGAAAATTTCAGATATCCCACACAGCAATATTTTCACTCCTAAAGCAAGGGACATAAAGGAAAGAATAAACAAATGGGACTTCATCAAAATAAAAAGCTTCTGTATGGCTAAAGAAAACATCAGCAAAATGAAAAGGGAACCAACTGTATGAGAAAACATATTTGCCAATGATACCCTCTGGCAAGGGTTTAATCTCCAAAATACATAAAGAACTCACTCAATTCCACTCCAGGAAGACAAAAAATCCAATTAAAAAATGGGCAAAGGACCTGAACAACCACTTCTCCAAGGAGGACATACAGAAGGCCCAGAGACATATGAAAGGATACTCAGCATCACTAACCATCAGAGAAATGCAAATTAAAACCACAAAGAGATATCATTTCACACTGGTCAGAATGGCCATTATAAACAAATCAACAAACAACAGGTGCTGGTGAGGATGTGGAGAAAAAGGAACCCTGGTACACTGTTGGTAAGAATGCAGACTGGTGCAACCACTGTGGAAAACAATATTGAATTTCCTCAGAAAACTAAAGATGGAATTGCCTTTTGACCCAGAAATCCTACTGCTAGGATTATATCCTAAGAACCCTGAAACACCAATCCAAAAAGAACATATACACCCCAATGTTCATAGCAGCACAATTTACAATAGCCAAGTGCTGGAAGCAACCTAAGTGCCCCTCAGTAAATGAATGGATCAAAAAACTATGGTACATTTACATGATGGAATACTATGCAGCAGAATGAAAGAAGGAACTCCTACCCTTTGCAACAGCATGGATGGGACAGGAGAGCATTATGCTAAGTGAAATAAGTCAGGTGGTGAAAGACAAATACCATATGATCTCACCTATATGAGGAACCTAATCAACAAAACAAAACAAACAAGCCAGCAAAATATAACCAGGGACATTGAAATAAAAAACAAACTGACAAACCAGAAGGGTGTGGGTAAGAGAGGAAAGAAGGAGAAGTATCATCAAGGAACATGTATAAAAGACCATGGACAAAGCCAAAGGGGGGAGGATTGAGGGTGGGAGGTGGGGGAAGTGGTGACAACTGTACTTGAACAACAATAAAAAAAATCCTCAAAATATAATTCTGGTTCTAGCTATGGTTTTTTAAAACCTTGCATTTTGTTAATCTTTACATTTATGACAATTACAAATTGTTAGAAAAATAGAGAATAAACTATTTGACTAAATTTGAGAATGAAAGAGGTAGAAACTAAAGGGAATTTGATCCTTATACTAGGTGAGCTCGATTTTCACATAGCATTTCCTTGAGGGCACTTGACAGCTGGAGAGACACAGGCTAATGAAAACAAAAGCTGGTAATCAAGGGGAAAAAACTCAGAAAGGATAAAGCCACAGAGTCAAGAGGGCCCCAGACTTATGTGTAAAATACAATATTCCTTAGGTGATCCCTAAACTGTGTGTCTGTGGGAGAAATTTCACATAGTCTAGTAGAAAACCTAAAAACTTGACATAGGTTTAGCTACTACTCACACAGAAACAAAGGTTGTAGCTGAAGCTCACCAAGCCAGAATTTCTCAATGAATGTATCAGTGTTTCTATTAAAATCCCAGACAAACCACCTGATGATGATGTGTCAATATTTAGCATTCACCCTAAGACATATGCCATATAAAATATAAAAGTAATCTTTGAAGATAAAAAAAAATCAGCCAGTAAAATAGTATCTGCTGGGAAAAACAATCTATATCCTTTAGGAGAATATGACAGAAACTAGAATCTCTACAGCATATCACACCAAAAATACTAATATATAATAAAAAAGTTACCATACACACAAAAAATAGAAAAATATAACCCAAATTTCAGAGAATGTCCTTGGATAACAGAGACCTTAAAATTAGCAGGCAAGAAATTTAAATGTTATTATATCACATCTTTAAAGACTTAAAAAAATAGAGAAAAATTTTATGGTAACAATGAGAGAACAGATAGAAATCTCAGCACAAAAAAGGAAGTAAAAATAATTCTCCAAATTAAAACTACCACATTGGAAGGAACTACTATATTGGAAGTTGTCTTATCATCAGATTGGAGGTGACAGAAGAGTCTCAGTAGTGAACTTAAGGACAAAAATATAAATTATATATTCTCCAAAAAGAGAAAGACAGTAGAAAAACAGCAGATCCCCCAGTGGGACAATATTGTTCAAACTAATATACGTGTAATTAGAGTCCCAAAAGGAGAAGCAAAAGAGAATGGGCAGAAAACACATTTTAAGAAACGATAAGCATATTTCCAGATTTATTGATCTCCATTAACCTGCAAATCCAGAATGCTCAGCAACGCCCCCCAAAAAATGATAAAAATAAATCTAAAAAAGAATGACATGAAAGTAGCCACGGAAAGTTTGCTCAGAAAAACAATGACAAAAATAACAGCTAATGTCTCATCAGGAAAAATGTGTAACAAGGAAAATTAAACATACTTCAAATGCCAAAAAAGCTCTCAAACTAGAATTTTACATCCAATAAAAAGACCCTTTAATTCAAAGCAAAGCAAAGACATATTAAATTGAATGAAGGAAAACTGGTTGAAATCATCAGTAACAGACCTGTCTAAAAATAAGTATTAAAGGAGGTTCTGTGATTGAAGGAAAATGACACTAGGTAGAAAGTCATATGTACAGGAGCGAATAAATACAGATTGTATATATGTAGTAAAATATAAATACTGCTAACATTTTTTTACAGAGACAACCATTTAATTCCATATGAGGTCTGTCCAGAAGGTACCCAGCCATGTGCTATGAAAAATAGAGACATTTACTGAGGAAGATATAAGATACAAGAAATACTGTACATAGGACAATGATTTCTCATTTCCCTTCAAAGTAGGCACCTTGGGACCTCACACAGCTCTCCCAAAAGACATCAGCTGCCCTGTCGTTTTTTCCCCTGAATCTCATCAATGGTCTGATCTCTTCCCTTTCAAAAGTGATTTTAGTTTTGGGAAAGGCTAGAAGTCACAGGGCGCCAAATCTGTGCTGTAGGGAGGCTGAGTCACTTGGGTGATTTGATTTTTCACCAAAAAAACCTACACAAGACGTGATGCATGAGCAGATGCGTTGTTGTGAGGAAGCTGCCAGTCACCAGTTGTCCATAGCTGCGGCCCTTTTGGTGGTATTGCATCTCTCAGCTGACAAAGAACATTGAGGTAGTACTCCTTATTAACTGTTGGCCTGGAGGGGTGTACTTGTGATGGACAACACCTTCCCAATCAAAAAACATTTAACATAGTCTTCATCTTGTTGTGACTTTGCTGCGCTTTCGTCAGGCATGGAGAACCAGATGACTTCCACTGGGCCAACTGAGCCTTTGCTACTGGATCACAGCTGTAGACCCACGATTCATGTCTAGTTATGACCTTTCTGAGGAAATCCAGTTCATTGGTAGTGACTTGAATCAAGTCATTAGCAACTGCAGCACAATGTTCCTTCTGCTCTGGTAGCAGAAGCCACAGAGTGAATTTTGCCACGACATGTTTCCTGCCAAGATCCTGTGTCAAAATCTTGAATACAGTAGTTTTTAGAATCTACAGATCAGCTTCTAGTTCTCACACTGTCAGTCACTGATCTTTGTTGATTGCAGCTCATACACATTCAACATTCTGAGGTGTTCTGCTTGTTGCGGACCTTCCAGAATATGATCGCTTTCAACAGACTCTTGACCATCTTTGAAGTATTTGTGCCACACTTCTATTTGCACTGCACTCATTGCATCATCCCCAAAATTCTTCTGAATCATTTGAATAGTTTCTGCTGAGGAATGTTCAAGCTTAACACAAAATCTGATGCATATTTGTTGCCTTACTGGCTCAGTCATTTCGAATGTAAAGTCCACACAGTACACATGCTCACTCAATGGTGTCTACCACCCACAATGACTAGAATAGCAAAGTTGTCATTGAGTAGTACAGTAAAGTCATCCTTGTTCACGCATGTGCATTCCAGTCTATTCTCTTTGGCTGCCAAGTTACATTAATGCCCCACAAACTATTCTCGTTACATTAACAATGGCTGGACTTTTTCCAGATGGACCTCATATATACACATATATATGTATAAAATACATGATATGTAAGACCCTTTCTTGAAACATTATTTTATTTGGTCTCTTCCATCCTTTTTGTTATTGTAGTCATATCCACCAAATTGCATATACTATAAACCTCACACTACAATGATATAGAAGAGGTTAATACAATTACAATGGTAAAAGAATTTCAGATCATTATGTAAGTGGAATGTTATAAATCTTTCCTTGTAGTAATCCCAAGAACAACCACAATAAGTAACCACAAAGAGGTATAGTTAAAAGACCAGTAGAGCAATTAAAATGTATTACTAACATGTATTTGAGTACCTGAAAGCAGGAAAAGAGGAACAGAGGACTACTAAGAAAACAAATATGGAGATGGTTGTCTTAATTCTATCAATAATTAGGTCAAATAGAACTTTGCTAAACCCTCTGATTAGAAGTTAGAGATTGTCAGACTATACAGTACAGAAGTAGTAAATGCTTCATAGCAGGGGTTAAGTTTTTTTTTTTTTTTTTCCTGAAAGGTTCAGCTAGCAAATATTTTAAGCTTGTAGTACATATGGTTTTTGTTCCAGCCCTTCAACTTTGGCAGTGCAGTATGAAAAAGACAGTATGCAAAGAAATAGGCATGGCTGTGCTCCTATAAAACTTTATTTAAAAAATGAGGCAAGAGCCTGGAGTAGTTTGGTTAGCCTCGCTGCATATAGATGCGGTTTAAATGTGAAGAGATAAATAATTAAAAATAAAAGGATGGAAAAGAAACGCATGTAAACAGTAAGCTGATGAAAGCCATGTAGCTATATTAATATCAGGCAATGGAACATTCAAAACAAGCAATATTATAGTGATAATGAGAGACATTTCATAATCATAACAGGTTTAACACCTAAAAAAGGCCTAGCAACTCTAAGTGTATGTACCTAATGAAATACAGCAACACCGGCGGAACTTAAGGGAGACATAGAGAAATACATAATCTTTTTTTCAGTATTAGTGGAAATTTATCCAATGGAAATTGAACGTATATTTTTCAAAATATTACTGTACCAGGTGTTAATGAGAGCTAATGATGGTCAAAATGGTTGTGTCAAAGCTTACAATGAATGTTTGATGGCAATCTATATGCATTCAGTTTGGGGTGTAACATTCTTTGGCTACAAGAAAGAACATTCAGTTTACTTCACTAACAGGAATACCCCTTAGCGCTGGGGTGGCCTCTTCTTGGTGTTTCTTCTGCTGTTGATCTTTTAGCACAGTTACCTGTGACTTTATGAATGGAGCCGAGTGGCAGGGTGCTTGTCATCATGTTCACTCCAAATAAGAGTGCATACCTGATTACTATAGCAGTGAAGTGCAGATGGGCAATGCAACTGCCCAATACTCGTGAGGTAAATAGGTTAAGCCTAAAAAGTTTAGCCATTTAGGTATAAATGCCCACATGAGATATAGTGTGAAGCCAAACTGGACACTTAAGAAAAGAACAAAGCCATAAATGGCTCCTTCCGGCACTGACGATGGTGAATGTCCCACCATCCTTTTCCATGGCTTCAGAGCATCTCAGTGCGAAGCCCCCTGCACAAGCGCAGGCTGGGGAGCAATAGCAGAGCGAGAGTCAAAACCGAGTGAAAGGCCAGGTGGTCACTGTGCACCCTCCCAGGCCAGCTCAAATAAATTTGTATAAAAAATATCTGTAGGTTTAGATGTTCTTTCCATGACAAATACATTCTGGCGGCCACAGTGAGCTGTGGAAAGCCTTTCCTTAGGGCAGCATGACATGAGTAGGGTCTCTCTTTCATGGTCCTTGAGGACCTCTGTATGTCTGATCTTGTAACAAATCAGCTGTGTGAGGTTGGGTAAATCCCAGACCCTCTCTGGGACCCAGCTGTCTCGTCTTGCAAGGGAGAGGGTCACTGCGAGACACACAGTGGCAGCCCTCTGCGGTCAGTCACCACTCTTTTGGTCTAGCTCTGGAGCCATCGCTCACTGGCTTGAGAGAACCAACTGGTACATTTTCAGGTATTTTGTAAGCCAGTTGTTACACATAACCATTATCAAAAATGAAGTTATATAACCTTTTAGTTTTAAAAATCATATTTTTATTATCTTTTATTGATTATGCTATTATGGTTGTCCTGATTTCCCCCCTTTGCCCCCTCTCCACCCTGCACTCCCCACTCCCCCAGGCTGTCCCCCCACCTTTGTTCATGCCCTTGGGTCACGTGTAGGTTCTCTGGCTATCCATTTCCTATATTGCATTTACATCCCCATATTTATCCTCTAACTACCTATTTGTACTTCTTAATCACCTCACCTCTTCTCCCATTCACCCATACACACCTCCTGTCTGGCAACCATCAAAATGCTTTCTGTAACCATAATTTTGTCTCTGTTCTTCTTGTTTGCTTAGTTTGTTTTTTCAGATTCAATTGTTAATAGATTTGTGTATTTTTGCCATTTTATTGTGCATAGTTTTGATCTTCTTCTTAAGTAAGTCACTTCAACATTTCTTATAATAATAGTTTGGTGATGACAAACTCCTTTAGTTTTTCCTGTTAGTTATTTCAAGGGGAGTTCCCATAAGACTATCAGCTGATTTCTCTAAAGAAACCTTGCAGGCTAGAAAGGACTGGCCAGAAATATTCAAAGTCATGAAAAGCAGGGACCTACAGCCAAGATTACTCTATGCAGCATAGATATCATTTAGAATCAAAAGGAAGATAAAGAAAAAATACATAATCTTATTTAGAGAATTCAATTAACTTTTCTCAGTAGCTGATTTAAGATTAATGGACCAAAATTCACTATGCATGATCATGATAAGGTAGCTAGTACTGGGTAGCTCTAGTATTGGAAATGCATTATAACCTTATATGTGAAGTAATTTTAAGTAATTTGAAAAAAAATTTGTAAAGATAAGGTTTAAACAATGATCTAATTTAACCGAACATACAGCTATAGAACACTCTACCCATCAACCACCAAATATATATTTTTTCAAGTGTCCACATAGCATCTACCAGGAAATACCACATGCCTGAATGCCAGACTAAAATAATAAATCTCAACACATTTAAAAGAGTAAAAGCATACAGAATAAGTTGTCTTAGGAAAACAATTAAATGAGAAATGTTGGGATGTAATAGAATTCTAGTTACATGACTCCACGTTAAAAAAGAAAAGCAATTTAAAAACATTTTGAATTGAATGAATGTGAAAATACAACACACAGAAATTTGTGGAATGTTGTTAGCAAAGTGCTGAGATTGAAATTCAGAGTTTAAATGCTTGTGTAATAAAAGAAGAAAGGCCTAACCTCAATGCTCTAAATTTTTAATTTCATTTATGAAATCAGAGACAGAAGAGTAAGTTAAACTCTAAACACCAGAAAATAGAAAACAGTAATGCTAACAGCAAAAATAATTAAAATATAAAATAAACAATAGAAATAAAAACAAAGCCAAAAGTTTTAAAAATATTAAGAAAATTGACAACTCCTTAAACCAGACTGAGATTAAAAAAGTACAAAATAACAATATTAGAACACAAAGTATGGTAACCCTACAGAACCCACAGGCAAAAAAAGATAAGGGAATCCTATGGATACTTTTCTTTTTGCAAAAATGTCAACAACTTAAATGAAATAAACATTTTCCTTGAAAAACTTACCAAGATTTATTCAAGAAGCAACCTTACATCTATTAAAGAAATTAAAATCGTAAGTTTTGTTTTAAAGAAAGCTCTCATAAAGAAAGCTCCAGGCCCACATGGTTTCATCATTAAATTATATCAAACATTTAAGGAAGTAACAAACTCAGTAAAGAAGAGTATGGAACTCTTTCCAACCCACCTTATTAAGCCCACCTTACCCTAGAACCAAAGCGTGACAGAGATATTACAAGAAAAGAAAATTATATACCAATATTCCTCATGAATTCAGACCAAAAAATCCTTAATAAAATATTGACAAATCGTATCCAGCAATATATAAAAATTATAATACATCATAATAGAATTAGATTCCAGTAATGCAGAACTGGCTTAACATTCAAGAGTCAATTAATGCAATTTACCTTTTTTCCAGAATAAAGAATATGGGAAAAAATATGCTTATTTATATAACTAATGTAGTTATAGATTTGATGTAAAGTAAAAAGAGCATCTGAGAAAATTCAACAATGATTTATGATAAAACTCTTAGTAATCTAGGAATATTAAAACTTTCTTCAACCTGTTCTAGGATGTGGAAGACCCTTCTGTGTGGCGTGGGCCCAGCTCCCACTTGGAGATGCACAGGAGCCACAGCCACAGATAGGTTGTCTTGTGGGAAATCAAGTTTGAAATATACCTAAGCAGCTTTGAGTCTTGCTTTTTGCAAAAACTTCCTCACCCTGGATGGGGATAGCAAGTGCTGATTGTAACTTACTAAAATCCATGCTAAACCTTGCAAGGACCAGTGTAACCGGTTCAACCACTTTTCTCCTTTCATTTGCTAATATCCTTCTTCTGTGATGTGATTAGTGGCATTTGTTGCATTAGTGGCTTTGTTGTCTGTAAAGGTAACCACCTATAGGGAACCTGTGCATAGTGAGTGAGGACCATCTTGTAATATAACTAGATATCCAATAAAGGCCTGTCATGGCAGAGGCCAAGGCTTTTGCTCCCCTTGAAAGAAAAGCCATGCTGTCCTTTTTCCTCCACCGGACTCGATAGTCTGTGTGAATGTTTTATTTCATCCATAATAATGCAGACACTGCGGGCCGGTGTCTGCATCACTAGGACACTGTGTAGTAAAGAATTTGTCCTTGCCCAAAAAGAGGTCTGGCCTGTGTCCTTAGTTCCTCGAAGACAACATCTAAATAATTAGAGTTTTCCAAGTGACAGGAGTGGCCTTCTCATTTATGACGGGCCTCTCAGACCACACCTGATAGTTTATGCTGAGGAGATATTTCAGGTTAGGGCCATCAGCACCCAACAATCATAGGATATGGCATGACCCCAGCTAAAAGAACAACCATATGATTTGGGTGGCTTTGGCCATGTGATATCATCCTGACTTCTGGGAAAGTGAAAGGCTGGAGATCAAGTTCAACCACATGGACAATTAATCATTCGTGGCAATATAATAAAGCCCCATTAAAAAGTCTAGACACTACAACTTGGGTACACTTTTCAGACTGGCAATACTCCCCACTGTTGCCACACATCCACACCAGTAAAGTAACATATTCCTGGGGACAAAGGAAACTTCACATTTGGAACCTTCCCAGACTCTGCCCTATACTTCTCTTCCCCTGGTCAATTTTAATGTGCCCTTTAAATGTCATGAACATAACCATGAGTATAATAGGTTTCCGTTAGTTCTGTATTTGTAGAACATTACCATGCCTGAGAGTGGTTTTGGGAAGCCCCCAAACTTCAGTTGGTGTCAAGGGTGAGGGTGAGGGTGATCTTATGTGAACTCTTCCCTTTAACTTTGTGTTTGGATCCTAACTGTAGGACCCCTGTAGTTGGGGTCAGAAACCTTGGGCAGACTTGGCAGTCTGGAGGACTGTGCCCTCAGCCTCACAGTCTGTCTAACTCTGTGAAGTTACATAAGAAAACACACAGCTAACATCATCCATGATGGAAACCCCGAGTAATCCCTTCTCTCAGATCAGGAATGTATGAGGACATCTGCTGTCAACATTCTATTCTACACTGAATTGGGGCTCACTATGAGGGCAATAAAGCAAGGAAAAGAAATAAAAGGCATACAGAATGGAAGAGAAGAAAGTAAAATCATCTCTAGTTGCAGATGATTGTTTTTATAGAAATCTGAAGGGATCTGAAAACAACTAATAGAATTAAGAAGTGAATTTGGGAAAAGGGTTGTATGCATTTCAAAAGAAAAATTCATCATAATTTCATATACTACTATAAACAACTGAAAAATATTCTTTTCTTTTCTTTTTTTTTTTTTTTTTTTTTTTTTAGGAAATGGAGAAGCCAAAGAACTTATATGTACAACCCATGGACATGAACTAAGTGGGGGATAAATACTGTTGGAGGGGAGGTGCAGGATGGAGGGGAGTAAAGGGGAGAAAACAATGGGACAACTGTAATACTATAATCAATAAAATATATTTGAAAAACTAGAAAATAAAAATGACAAAATAATTGCATTTTTATAACAGCCACAAAACACATAAAACATGAATAAATTTTATAAGATATGTCAAATATATTAAAAGCTATGAAATATTGTTAAGAAAAATGGAAAAACTTAAGTAAATGGAGAAATATATGACATTCATGAATTGGGAGACTAAATATTTTTAAGATAAATTTAGCTATAAATTCAAAGCAATCATAACTTCTAAAGTTTTTAAATTTTGGTAGAAATGATCAAATTGCTAAAATCTACATGGAAATGCAAAGAAATAAGATTGCTAACATGAGCAGAATATCAAAGCTGAAGGAATCATATTATTATTGTTATTATGACAAATGTGCCAAGGTTAAAAGAATGCCTTTTTAGCAAATGGTGCTGAAATGACTGGGTAAACATACGTACAACAAAAGCAAAAACAAACAAGCAAATATACCACCTTTACCTTGTACCATACACAAAATCATATGGATCGTATTTTTACATATAGAAGTTAAAACTATAAAATTTTTAAAAGACATAAAAAGAATATACTTGCCACTTTGGGATAAGCAAAAATTTTGTGGAGTGATCACAAAAAGCACTAAACATTATATGAAAGAATTGATAAATGTTTTTTTCATCAAAATAAAAAACTTCTGTTTACAAAAAGACAACATTAAAAAAAATTCAGCCACAGACTAGAACAAAATATTCACCATCTGCTTATAAAAAAGGACTTCTATGGCATATGCAAAAGATTCTTACAAATCAATCACAAAAGACAAACAAGAATAAAATCACTGGCAGAAGAGTTGTATATTCAGTGCACAAAAGAAGACCAGTAAGTACGTGGACCTTAAAATCATTAGAGCTCAGAGAAATGTGAGTTAAAACCAAAATCAGATATCGTTTCACACCTCCTAGAATAACTGAAATTGAACAGAAAGAAAATACCAAATTTAGGCAAGGGCGAGGAAGGAACGAAACTCCCATACACGGCTGGTGGGAAGCGCAAAGAGGACAAACACTTTGGAAAACTGTCTGGTAATTTCTCATGAACAAATATCTACCCTATGACCTAGCAATTCCATTTCTATTAGAGAATAAAAACATATGACTACCAAAGTGTTTGGATAAGAATGTTGATTTTAGCCATATTACTTGTAATATCCTCAGTGGGAACTATGCAAATTGCCCATAAACAAGAGAATGGATTAAAATAATGTGATATATTATAACAATGGGATGCCACTCAACAACTAAAAACAAAATCATTCATACCTGTATCTCAGAAACATTAAGTTAAATGAAAGAAGTCAGACAAAAGGAGTACATCCTGTATAATTCCATTTATATGAGGTTAAAGATTAGGCAAGTCTTGGTGATAACGGTCAGCACAGTGGCTGCCTTTGAGACCGGGGCTGGGAGGTTAGGTGAAGGGAGTCCACGGTAACTACTGAGGTGACGGAATGCTGTGTGTTGTGATTTGAAGTGTCATGGTTACAAAGGTATGCACATCGATTAGATCAAAGCAGACATAATTGTACATTTAATGCAAGCAAATCTGACCTTCATGCTATAAAAACATTACACAGGCTGGGGCAAAAGTAGGTTTATAGTTGTTCATATGGAAGATAATGCAATAATTAAGAAATAGCAATACAAGAATAAACTTGCGTTGCGTACTCACAACACTGTAAGCCTACTTCTGCCCCACCTTGTACAGAGAAAAAGTGAAGCATGATCCCCACGGCCAGGGATTGAAAGAAACAGACAAAAAAGATGTAATCAGAAACTACATACCGTTTCCATTTTATTTACTTTCTAGGTGGATTTATTTGTCTAGGGATGGAGAATCATTTCTGTGATTTCATCAAGTTGTGTCAAATAGAAAAAGGAAGTGTTCAAGAGGAAGAGCCACGAGAACTTTCTCTAGGGAGCTGTGGAGCTCAGGGCTGTTCGTGTGTCTTCCAGCTTACTGGTGCTGGGGACACTACCACTGCTCACACTTTGAAATGACAAAACAGGGGCTGTTAAGAGGAATGGGACACATATTTGTAGAGTATATTTGTATAAGAGTTAGGCAACTCCAAACTAATTATATTTCTTATTTTAAAGTTCACAAAACAAAATAGTAAGTGGTAAATGAAAAGCCAAACTCTCCCTTTTCTTAATCCCATTTTGAGAAAAAATAACTGCTTATAGTCTGATAAAGCCTCCATGTGTCAGGCACTGTTCTAAGTGATGCAGAGATACTGAATTATTGTAGACTTAGGATATCTCTATTTTACATTAAGAGAAATAAACCCACTTGTAGCCACGCAGCTAGTAAGTAGCAAAGGCAGGACTGAAACTCCAGCTGTCTGGCTCCAGTATCCACGCACCAAGTTACGCAGTCATACAAATATGCTCAGTGTTAACCACTGTGAAATGCACCAAGTAGAAATGAAAACAGTGTTGCTGGTGGGGGAGGGGGGATTCACTGAGTACATGTATATACTATTTATATGCATTTTATTATGGATTTCTTCATTTTTGTTACGGCAAGTCCACTCTCCCTAGCAGAGAAAAACCTTTAAAATTTATTCTGATTACTTTTGGCTTGGCTTTGAGATGGATGTGGTAAAAATAAGTATAATTTTATAAATGTGTCCTTTAGTAAAAATTCAGAGCTCGGAAAGAGCTCTAGTGGGGCTGGAGGCCTGTGCTGGATGCTAGAGAATAAAGCTACGACTGTGCAGCACAGGGTCAGGTTAGAGAGCAGGTGGGATGGAGACGATTCGGAGCAGCACTTGGAGGACACAAGGAAGAATCACCTATTGTTGGAGTCCTGGGCACAAATTCATGAGGACTCTGGGCTGCCGTGGGACCCTGTCACATGAACATGCCCAGCTGGTATCTGGGCTAGCCCAGCAAACGATGCCCCTGTGGTGTGTCTACAATCAGAGCGTGGGAGCATGGTGACGAAAACACCAACAGCATCGCAGTGGCAGTGCACAGAATGGCCTCTTGGTGTCTCACTTCAGTTCTCCAGCATCCTGTGCAGGGACTCAGGCCTATCCATACTAATGATCTTTTTTTTTTTTTTTAAGATTTTATTTATTTATCTTTGGCAGGGAAGGAAGGAGAGAGGAAGAGGAATATCAATGTGTGGTTGCCTCTTGTGCGTCCCCTGCTGGGAACTGGCCTGCAACCCAGGCATGTGCCCTGACTGGGAATCGAACCGCGATCCTTTGGTTCGCAGGCCCACACTCAATCCACTGAGCCACACCAGCCAGGGCCACGCTGATGATCTTACACACCAGTCAAGTTTCAGTAGTTAGGATATTCATTGAATGTGCTTTGGGTACCTGAGTATTAATTTTAGGGTAAATTGCTTTTGACACTCTATGGACTAACTTATCAAAATATTAGTAAGAAAGGATCTTGTTTTGCAGTAAGGGTCCAGGTGACTTTGTATATAGAATTTTGTTATGTTTAATAAATCTGGCTGGAGGAAAAAAAAAAAAAAACTACATCAATTAGAAATCCATCCATGACTGGAAGAGAACAAAAAATTATTTAAATCATTCCCTTTAGCAAAATATTTTTAGTCAACTGATTGGAGGGACAAAGTCAGACATTATGAAGAATGAGTGCTTAGGCTTAAAAATACAAATTATCATGGTTATTTGTCTTAAACTTTCTATATCAGTTGACTTTTTTGTAACTTTAAATATGAGAAAAAATTAAATCATAGAATCACAATAAATCAATGCTAGGATTAAGCCCAGAGGTGACTGTCTGGTCTAACCTCTGAGGCAGACAGAAGAGGTCAGCGTGCCTGGGTTCTCATCCTCAGGTACCAAGTCTGAGCTGAACGTCTTTGGACAAGTCCCTCCTCTCCAGCATGCCTGCTCATCCATGAACAGGGGGAACAAGAGGATCTACTCACAGGGCCAGTGTGAGGACAAATGTGACATGTAAACGAAAGCCCCAGCAGGTGACCAGGCCACACCAAACTGAAGCGGAGTCCTAGTGCTGTTCCCCAGGCCACAAGTCTATGAAGTAGCAGCAGGGTGTTAAGCTGGTCCCAACTCCTCATCTGTTATTTCCATGAATGAAATGCCTAGTAAGGGTTCAAGTTACTTTTATATATCTTTCATAGGTCTTTATATATGTTATATAACTTATATATCAAGTTACTTTTATATATACATTAGAAAAGTATATAAAATAAAGTATCTTTATATACCTTTATATATATAGCTTCGTATATATTCCTCAACATTTTTGGTGAGATTTCCCTCAATATTATGAAGTTGTTCTGAGATCTCCTTTCGAGGATGTGGGGACTAATCTGGTGGCACCTTCCACGTGTGCCTTCACACTTCACAGCTGCTGAGAGACTAGATTTTCAGTGTTCTCACTGCCATATGAAATGAGGATTGTTTGACCTGATGGAGATATTAGCTAATGCTACCGAGGTAATCATATTTCAATATATAAATATATCAAATCAACACATTAACCCTTAAACTTACTCAATGTTATATAACAGTTATATCCCAATTAAAAGACTATTTAGTGGGGGATAGAGGAGGCAGCAAAGGTGAAGGGCAGAGGAATGGCAGGCATAACCAATATATCACAAACTGGGGATGCGATATCATTTGCAAAGATTCTGAAACACTATAATAGAATTATATATTTGAAAAACAAAAGCAATCCCACTGAAAATAATTCACGCATGAAAGAGTTAGTAAGAATTTAGGTTTTCCAAAGGTAGGCATATGCATAACAAATTTGAAAACTCAGAGGCAACACAAGAAATCATGATCACTTTCCAGTTTGAGGAGGGTTGTGATTTTTAATTGATGGGTACAGCACTGCTGGGATACACCAGGACCACAGGTACTTAGATGTGGAACCCTGGCAGGGTGGAGCGGCCACTTCCAGCAAACTGGCTGTTGACACCTGTACCAGTGATTAAGGTCACACCCAGGAGAATAGTTATTTTTCTCTTTCCTGGTCACAGCTCTCAACAGAGTGAGTTTCCTCTCAGGCTAAGATTAATTAGTTAGAGGAGGAGAGAAGGGCTCTATCTAATCCCTGCATCTCAGGAGGACAATTTCTGTCAGCAATTTCTGGGTCTAAAGAAGGAAAGGAGGAGTACATAGTTTGTCTTATTACAACTTTCAAGTTTATGTCCTTGGAATTTCTGACTCTCCAAAGAAACTCTCCAGACAAAGAGGAAATCCTGCTGTCCTCAGTAGGACATAGAAAATGACTTTTCATCTAGGCCAAGAGGAAATATGGAGACCATCCATTTAAAAGATAGGGAGGTCAAAACAAAGTATAAAAATACTGAATATGCACACAACAGGACGACACCTGTGTGTACTCAGCATCACGACTTGTAGTATATTCTTAAGGCGGCTGATGCTGAGGCGGCCACAGCCCGGCCTGGGCCGGTGCTCAGGGGTCAGGACTTCCCTTCACTTTAAAATGATAATTTAAACAAATCCTTGAAATGAAAAAAAAAAAAAAAAAAAGCGTATATACAGACAGCTAAAAGAAATTCAAACAATTGAAAACATTGTATTCCGATACAAGCCCTTTCCTCTGGAAATATTTTGGGTCACATGTCGTAGGGGAGGGCACCGGCATGGATGGCTCTGCCCCTTGAGAGGCCAATGACTTTGTGACTGACTGGATGGGGACTCTAGCATTTCCACAATATTTTATTTCCCTTCTAGTTTACTCTATCATTGACTCTATCATTGACTCTATCATTTGATAGAGTAATGGGGAACTTTATTTTCTTCCTCTGGCTGTTTGCCAGAGAATGGATAGGGAAAGAGAAAGAAGCCGAAGTCTGGATTGAGAACACACCCAGATTCAGAACACACCCTTCCCTCCCACACACTACATTAAATGCCAGCAGGACATCAAAGTCGGAAGTCAAAAAAGTCCTGAGGAGGCACCAAAGTATATTTGAAAATATATGGGATATGGAACACTTTTGGGGAGATTTATCTCACTAAATCTTTAATACACTGAAATAGGATGAATTGTATTCCCCTCATTAAATTGTTGAGGGTTTCAGTAAAAGAACAAAAACAAGAAAAAAGTAAAATGAATAGTAGGTGCTTATGTAGCAATAAATGAGGGAAGATTAAAAATGTGCTATAAATGGTCCCCCAGCACTATCTTTTCAGTAGGGAGTCGATGCTCCCTTATCTCAGCACGTACTGATTGGAAATAGAACTCAGTTAAAGTCAACCTTCTTCTGAGACCCTATTCTATATATCAAGAAATACTAATGAGCAGGGTTTTAGAGGCTTAATATAACATTGTTTCTTAACGTTTCAGTGTTATAGGCAAATCCTCTTTAGTCCTTCACCAATTTAGAACTGTTTTTTTATTTTTATTTTTTTTCCTGAGAGAGATGACAGTGGAATAATATAGCATTGTATAAAGGCAGAACTAACAGAGGATATTTGAGTTTTAGATTTCCAGATTGTGTACCTATTACCCACTCATTTTCACAAAAATAGTCATGAGTCCCACAATTGGAAAAGATAAATCTCTCTGAAAGTTTCCAATATTCAGACAATGTGTATGTTGAGATCACAAATGTCTTGTAAATGCTTACTCCCAGTTTAGTGATAAGAAGTATGGTGGTCAGGGGTCTCTTAAATGCAACAAACCTGGAAATTATGGTTTTAATAAACCTCCAAACAAGTTTGTGGCTACACCATGTCGCCTTTTTCCTTTATCTCTGGCTCTTTTAATTTTTCATTAGTCCTTGTACTATAAGAAATACAGGAGAGGATCTGGAACTCCAGCAGTCACATTTAACTTCCCACAGAGCTAAAACAATGCATGCGGACAGCATGAAGAGAAAAGGAATAAATTATTTAAAACATTTTAAATGATCTCTTGGTTTTTAATGTTCTCCTACCTGTTAAACAACCAGACATGGAGTGGGCTTAGTCAATTAATGCCTTCTGCCTGGAACTATTAGTTGAGACACTACATATATGGAAAATGTCAGAGCCACCCATTCTTATTATCAAAAAAGGCTCCAATTTTAAACAACTTCCAGTGAGAAGCTATAAGAATCAAAGCAGCAGAGGAATCATGAGTCCTTACTCTGCTATAAATACATAATTTCAAAATGCTAAGAGCCATTACTAAGCACTTCTTGCTGCAGGACTCCATATTTAAAATAGATATAAAAGTACACAGGTCACAACAATGGAATGGGGAGCGCACACCAACCGTGTAGCCACTAGGTACGTTAACAAATATACTCTTAAATTTTGTTTGGGCATAAAAGGTTTGTTTTTCTCATCTTTCTTGAATGAGATTTTAAATTGCCAATTTAAAATACAGAATTTTAAGTACAAAAAAACTTCCCCTGAATGTTTCTCAAACTTCACCACCTGGGTAGTTGTATCACTGAGACTTCTAAATCAAATGTTTGACTCTTAATTGTTGCTTAGAGCTGCTTGCAACAACGGGTGACTAAGATTATTGATTGTTTCATTTTGTATGATGGTAAACACAGGACTATATTTCTTTAGGTGTCCAGGGGAAAGTCGGAACTGTATCTTTATTAAACATTTCTCACATGCATGGAGTATGGCGACGAATTAGCCACAGGTAGAAATGAAACCCTTACATGAACTTGTAAAGCTGAAGGAGTTATCTAGAAGAAAAGAAAAAGAATACAGGAAAACTGAAAATGGCCTCAGCGGTTCTGAACTTAAAGGTTCTTATTATAAATAGGAAAACCGAACAAAGGGATGAACATGAACTCATATTTCCAAAATGCTGGCTTATTTCAGAGGACATTAGCAATGAATAACTTGCTAAGAATGATCAGGAATGCAAAGCATTTAGGAAATCTGAAGAGTGCCACAAATTCATAAGAAAAACACTTTGAGGCATGGGATGAGAATTGCAGTTTATTACTTTGATCATTGATAGTATTAAGTCTGGAGAAGTTGGTGCACTTTTCAATTAAGTGACAGTTATTTGAATGAATATTTATGTTGGATGGTGAGAAAATGCACTTAATTTAATGAGATACTTCAAAGGAAATTCAGGAAGTCTTAACCATTAACCTGTAGGCACTACAAAGCCAAATGCCAGCATTTACTTATCTGTGGTTTTAATTTTGGGTTACTATACGGTAATAACCAATGAAGTAGCACCCCTCTCCTACACACACACACACACACACACACACACACACACACACACACACACTTTCTGTTCATAGAAGGAAAATTGTGTCTGATGAGACACTGGTGATTAAAATAGGGGGGTTAAAAGGATGTTGGGGATACTCCAAGAATTTAACAACCATTTGATCATAATGCAGAGTACGGCTGTTTATTTTTCAGCTCAATTTCAGATTAGAGAGAATTTTATTTTCATTCTTTTAGTAAATAAAACTACTTTGGAGTGTACCAGAAACCCTAAGTAAATGAAATAGAAATACCCTAGATCCCAAGATGTTAGATTTTTTAGTTCCTTATCATGAATTATAAAGGAAGGATGATAAGATTTTGATTATTAGGAAACATACACATAGACGGAGAATTTTTATAAGATAGATATTACCTCTGGGCAACTCTTTGCATTTCCTTTCACTAACACAGGTCAGGCAGTTTTCTAAATTTTGCACAGAACCATAGAGACAAACCCACATGAAGCTGTAGGCAAAACAATCATTGAGAAAAAGAACACATTTGTTGCCATGTGGTGGTGGGGACTGCCCAAGACTGTGCAGTGAGGTGCCCGTATCAGATGCGACTGTACCCCAGAGGGAGAGTGAACATGCACACAAACCTCATCATAGGATGGGAAGATGTTTCTGCCTCATGTGATGAGAAAAGAGACAAAGTAAGGCCTAGTGATTAAACACAAAGATTCTAAAGCATCACTGTCTTAGATCAAATATGATTCTGTCCCTTACCAGCTATGCAAGTCATTTAACCATTCTCTGCCTTTTTTTTTCTTCTTCCAGATGAATGTTTTGCTTTATTTCAATGGATGTAGCCTGTCCAGGTTGTGTGTTTGTTTTATTAGAGCAAAAACATTTACATTTCTTTTGAGTTCTTTTTTTTTAAATTTTAATTGCTGTTCAAGTACAATTTTCTGCCTTTTACCCCCATCCCAGCCCACCCCCCAGCCCTCCCCACTTCCCTCCGATTTCCACCTCCCCCTCATTATGGAGGGAATTTCAGGGGAAAGGGAGAAGGGTTTTCAGGAACAAGTATAAGGACACATGTCTTTGTATTTTTTTTTTTAATGTGAAACATTCATAATAATAGTGTCTACTCAAAGATGGGTTATGAGAACAAAACAGAGCTCAACACATGCTCATATTATGTGACTTTAAAATTTCTGAGCCACTGCATCCCTTTGATGGCAGCTCCACTAGAATACTGTCCCACTAAAATTGTTGATATCTTTATAGGGTAATTGCATGAATCCCGAGCCTGCTTTTTCTTTTGATTTTTTCTTCAGTTAAGTTACCCGAGTTGTTAAAAGGGGTTATATTAGAAAACAGGAAAATATAAAATTAATTCAAAAGTTGCCACTAGCAATATGCATCCCCTTGAAAAAACAATCTCTTCATTTATATGACAGAAGGATTTAAAACCCATGTTCGGAATAAGCGGTATACCGCAGAACCACCAATAAAACCTTTTAAAAATGCAAATTATAGAAACTCCATCTCTGCCAGTTGTAGGCAAAACATTCATTGAGAAAAAGAACACATTTGTTGCCATGTGGTGGTGGGGACTGCCCGAGACTGCGCAGTGAGGTGCCAGTATCAGAAACGACTGCACCCCGGAGTTAGAGTGAACACGCACAGAAGCCTCAACACAGGATGGGAAGACTTACTGAAATGGTAGAAACTCCACATCTGAATATGCGGCAGGGCTGGGGTGATGAGGAGTAAGTGCTAGGCATGTGTGCAGGCTGAGAATCTTCACTAGCTAATTGGATTCTCATTATAAACAACCGTTAGATGATTTATAAGTTTGATACTATCTGCATTATTTTATGTTAATAGTTTTAAATCTCTACACCACCTAAATCACTTTAAAGTAATCTTGGTACTTCGTCTAATCACTTTTTTAACATTCAAGACAAAATAACGATGAATTTGTCTCTGAATTAGGTCCTTGCATGGAGCAAAGTGACCTAAATCACCAAAGTGACCTCGTCACCAAAGAGGAGTGGTGACGACGAGCTGACTTAACTCACTGGTAGTTTCACTACTGGCTAGACCTGTCGCTGCACACCTGGCCAGACCTTCAGGAGGTACTAGTTGCTTTTAATTAATCTCTACCAACCTCCAGAGAATGGTTTAGAATGGTTGACATTTAGGCAATATATGCTTTTAAAAAAATCCACCCAGACACTAAAAAATATAAAATACTTGAATTCAAACAACTGACAGAGAAAAATAGCAAGACACACGAAATCATACCCCAAGCCATGCCCCCGATGTTGGTAATGCCATCACTGCGAGCTGAAAGCAAAACAGGATCCGCCTGGTGTTGGCAACACGTCTTTCCTGTCACAGAAATTATATGCCCAACTGGAGTGAGCAGAATTAAGACCCTGCATTCTCCTAGTGGAAGTCAATGAACAGTGAAGATCTCTTCTCCACAACTTACTTTGATTTTTTCATGTACAGCCAGTAAACAACACCAGCGACGAGGGCAGCAAGGAGGAGACCAACGACAATTCCCACAATCAGCTTCGCCTGGTCATTCACCTTTTCCCTGTTTTCATCTACAACAAAGAAGAGAGACCCATGCGATTATAGAGAACGCCGAGGATTTCTGAAAAGAAGTCAATCTAGTTATCGTTTCTTATTAAAAAGGATGAAGCTTCACTATGTTAGTAACATGCAAACTTGTGAATTTAAAGGATAAGATTTTAGCATTCTTACTATCTTGTCTCATTTGCTATTTTAATTCAAGTCAAAGTTGTGGAGGCTAAGAAAATTACTCGAACAGTGACACTTCATAAATCTTGAGCTGGTAGGCAAGGAAGGGGGGTTGGCAGCATAGTACCTACCACTTATCTCGTCTGCCTCATCGTGTTCTGGGATACTTACTGAAATGAAAAATGTTAATATGAAATTAAAAACAAAATTTGTTGATCAAGGAAAGTCACCTTTACTACTATAGTATGATGTAATAATACTCAAAGATAAAATACCTATGCTACAGCTAAGGGTAGAAAAAATTTACATTTAATAGAGCGTGAACTTCCCTACAAAGAAATTAATCTTCTCTTAAGGAAAGGAGAGTAGTTAAAACGGCAAAAGCATTAATCTACCATAGAGAATTTCACCACTGATGAACTACAGTATTAATCTAAAATCCATAGTAAGCTTCCCACAATCTACCACCTTTTAACAGTACTTTTTTCGAAAGAGAAACAAGTTGCCACATATGAAATATACAATGTAGTGTTTCTCTCATTTTCTCAACTTTTCCTGCCTCGATAGAAGAGAATTTACTTTCCTCTTCAGTGTCAGGGACTTACCACTAGGCCGTTCTTCAAGTAGTGGCGCTGCAGGTTACAACTGGGATGTTTCGGGTATTAAGAGGCAACATATGTGATGTTTGCAAAAACCTCTAAATAACTCTGACAGGGCCATGAACCTGGGTCATTTTAAGAATCCCTGATGAGATGCCTTACTATTAATATTAAACTATATAGGTATTCTTCTCTGCATGGGCCTGAATCAGAACCTCCAGTGACATCTGTTAAACTGCAGATTCCCAGACCTTCCTCATAAAAACTGGAATCTCAGGAGGTGCCCACTGAATTGGAAAACGGCTGTATTAAATGCTGATCGAGCCACTGCCAAGTCTAGGAAACCACTGTTCAAAATAAAAAGAGAAACCTGTGCTCAGGAAGAAAGGATAAGTTCCCTTTCCAGGTGGGATAAATCAGTACTTGCTGAATTAAATTTGGAGAAGTCAATGCTCCTGTTTGAGAGTTAAATTTGTTTGGTTCTTTTCTTGTCAGTTCAGCATACTTTTATAGTCCAGTCACAATGTGTTAAGAACCATTATCCTTAGACAATTATTTTCTTCAAGCTCCGGCTAATTGCTCCTCAGTATATCCCTACCCTGCTAATGTTGCAAATTGTATTCCAACTGGGCCTCATTTCAGGCCAGTCCCGACTTAAGGTTGACACAGTAACAGGAACAATGGCAGAACTGAAGATGAATAATTTCAAATGAATTATAATTGTTTTCAGAAGAACCTGCTTTTAGTTTCTACGTGCTAGCTGATTTCACCATTGACAGATTTTTTTTACGTTTTCTGAGATGATACCATTTATCTGATTTTTAGCTATGATTCAAATGTGATATTAAAAAACGTTAATTTTTAAAACCGGATTTCATGAATTCTAACATGTTTTACTACCAGTTTGCTGAATGGCTTTTAGCACGTGGCATTCCTGTACAAAATAACGGTAGGATAAATACTAGAAAGCACTGAAATGCAAAGTCATAAATTAAAGGTAATTAAAATTTTACCAAAATTAAAATTGTTACAGGAATGTTTTAAGAACATCTTTGAGTTATCTGTATTCTGAACACAAAGCAGAATATATAATAGCAACTCAGTTCATATCCTCTGTTGCTCTTGGGAAATATTCCTGTGTATGTCAAGGTCTTTGACCCATAAAACATGAAATGATTTAGCTGTCAGAACATGGAGTGTACAAGAATGGACACTAGAAATAATAATAAAAAAAGTACCTTATGATGATGATATCAACTGCAAAATAAATAAAACTCACCATGATGCAGTATAGGAAGACGGAATTGAAGGTTTTAAACTAATGAAGAATAACTTCAAATTTTCTTACTTTTTTAATGCCAGAAATGAAATACTCACTAGCAGAGACATTCATGGAGTTTACTGTTCTCTCCAGCTGGTTTTCTGCTGTGCAAGTTAATGTAACATTCTCTTCAGGGGAAATGATAATTTTACTATAATACCTGCCATTGATATAAGGGGATTCCTCTGTCTGGAAGAGAAAGAATATGGACTTAGAGATGGAAAGAGATGAAAAACCTGGGAAAGGGTAATGCTGAGAGAAGCCGGAGGGGTGCGGCGCACTGCCGTGCTGGCCGCAGCTCAAGGGTCTGTGGGAGGTCGCAGACAGAGAGCACTCCAAGTTCACATCTGCAGCGGAGAGGAGAGCAGGTAGTTAACCCGTAACTGGATTCCTGTTCATGCTTCTGTTGTAAATTCTAGTAATTAAATTTACTGAACTCATCTTTTTAAAATAGATGTTCAGGTTAGTTAATATTTTGCCAGGATAGTACCTGTCTCAAAATAATTAATTAATGATTAACACATTTTCCCTTAATAAACTAATGAATTTAGTTCTTATGTGTAAATCATGACATCGTTCTTCACTACAGGGGTTAATTCCTTTATCTTAGAGAGCTTCATATCTAAGCACATATTTATATAGGATTTTACTCATGGGAAATCTATTTTTTTCTCAGTTTTCCCTAGCTAAATACAGAGGATGGATTCTTTTTTAGTTATTTGTAAATTCACTTGGTTGTTTTGAAGTGTTAATGAGGACAATCACTGCATTTAAATCCTCCAAACGTGAAGCAATTTACTTTCATCTCTTCTCCAGGACTTGACTCTTGAGTCAAATATGACTGAAGCAAATAGGCACTTGTGCTCTTTTCTCGATCACCCTGTTTATACACACCATGCACTGGTCCCCACTGACTTTCTATTCCACTACCATGTAAGGACCTCGAGAACACGAGCTTAGGAATATTGTCTAGTCCCTGTGCAGGGGTGGGGCCGCGTTTTCAGAAGCTGTGAAATAATAGATTCGCCATGTGATTGTGGAGGGAACAAATAAAAGATTATGTGTATCAGCAGAAGCCTAAAACAAGAAAAATAACATATCACCTAGTATGCCAAAATCAATTCTTCTCCCTGACAATGAAGAATGGCATTATTATTTTTATCCTCATAGTAAGTTCACCAGTTATTTTACCGTTTTCCATTAGTATTTTTCATATGACTTTCTCACTGAGTCTTTCTTCTGGTTATTTTTATCTCTACAAAATATATTTACTCTTTTCTAGGGTGGTCTTTTAAATCTCTGTATCTTTTCATTCATCAAGTATTTATTCTGTGCTTATTTTTCTATTTTCTATGTTTATATCACCAGTACCTACAGGCCTTTTGGCTTTAATTATTACTTAATTGAACAAAAGTGGGAAAAAAGCAGAAAAGAAAGTCAATTTTTATGCTAAAAAATTAACCTATACATTGTTAGCAATTCCGGTGGTTCAGGTCTTTTTTTCTGAGTCAAGACGACTACATTTCCTTCCGCAGCTTCTGTGTGCTACTTGCGCATGCTCTCTCTGTGGACCCTTCACACTAACCAAATCAGCAGCAGTCATTTGCTTTGGAGACCTTCGGTACTTGGAATTATGCAAATATGTATGCATCACCCATAGATAAAAGAGCCAAAATTCACCTTGTTCTGCAAAACCAGATTACATAATCTGGACCAAGGGCCCAACTTCCCCAGACAGAGAAAGAGTAGAAATTTTAACTTAAAACTAAATTGCAACTCTGCTTTTTGCATGCCTTCTCAGATTTCAGCTGGGTCCAAAGCTGAGAAGAAGGCAGCACAGAAGATTCAGATGGTCAAATGGCATCTCGGTGTTGCTGAAGAGTCTTTAAGTGACTGCACTGAGAAGGACATGAAGACTGTTGTAGAGAAAATGGAATTAACAAGGATATCAGTAGCCCAAGCAGACTGGCAATTTAATGGTGTTACAGCGAGAACCCTTAGCGACAGGCCAGATTCTCTCTCTTTCTTTCAAAGTAAAGAGCAAATTACTGGTAGTATTCATAAGTTTTTAACTCTTGACTATTACTAAAATGTCCTGACAGAGGTACAAACATTAAGGTTGGGTTTATGTTTACTTTTGTTCAGAAGGAAGCACCCTGGACACCATGTTTAGCCTTTTCCTGGCCCGAGTCCTGCCATACATGCACCAGACCGTATGTTCAGAGACAGTGAATGTTTCTGAACCACACTCCAGGGCCCAGTTTTAAGAAGAAATATCCCTTAATGTGCATAAGTAAGCAAAGTAATGGAGGCCACTTATACTCAGATGTGTAAGTTTATGATGCAGAAAAGTGCATACCTTAAATGTTTTAATCACACAAGTTTCAGGAATTAATGACCATGGAAGAACACCCAATTTACATTCTTTTAAAAACAGATACTGACCACATCATGATTCTTTCATTCTCCACGGCTCTGGCTTTTAAAATTTCTCTTTGAGCCATGTTCTTATGCCTTTGGGAAAATTAAGAATTTAGCAAAACTTCCTCTGAGAACATGTTGCAAACTTCACATTGGTAACAAGTTAGCCCACAGCTAAGGTGTTCTAAATAAAACCCCATATTGGACCAAGTGCAGCGTACAGCAAGAAGACAAATACTTGCTTGGTTTATGACACTTCCGCTACCAGTAATTGTCCACTGGATAGCTGGCTTCGGAAATCCTTCCACGTGGCAGATTACTGTTTTAGACAGTCCACTGGGGTCGGTTTTCTTTGTCATTTTGATTTGAGGTTTTCCTAAAGTATTATTAAAATTAAAATAAAATATTGAACTAAGGTCATAAAAGTAACCAGAGAGCAAATTCTCATTTGCAAAAGCAACATCTGAATGGGTGTTCAAGTACTTTATTACCTTCTACAATGAGAGTCAAGGACTCTCTTTTCTTTAGTCCTTCCACCTCTTGCAGGGCGGTTTCACAGACATAGTTCCCAGCATCCTGATACTGGAGACTAGAAAATGATGGGCTAGATTTAAGCCTGATGTTATCCTGATTAAATAAAAAGTTAGTTACTTTACATGGCACAACAGAAACTCTCACTGTATTTATTACATAATAATTAAGCCTAAAATTATTCTTCTGGGTCTAACAAAAATGCAAGCTTCTTTTTCTTAACTTCAGAAGCCTTCAAAAACAGATTTCCTTTTTCCTTTGTGGTTCTAGAATTGGACATTATTTCAGACCTTTCTGTTTACGGAATTTGTAATCTGGAGGAAGTTCATAATTTTCTGAGGCACAGTTTCCTCATTTTAAAACCAGATAATAACCATATTTGTTATTGGACTTTATATAAACAATATAATGAGGACTTTATATAAACAATATAATGTGCTTACACTAAGGAAAATCCTTGACTCCTGGTAACTATCCTTGAAATAAATGTATATGAACTGGGAATGACAGGCATTGAAGGCTTGTGCTATGCAGTCAATGGTGGGGTAGAGGCCTGAAGTTATTTCATAGGATGCAGTTATCAAACAGGACTCCTTTACAGAGTCATGACAATTATGACCAAATGTTTCTTAAGAAACCCTTAATAATAGGTTACTATCCTAATTTCAATGAACAAAGAAATACAGTATTTAATTTTTAAGTCTCTTGATATATAGAGAATGATGCCACTTTACCAGGAATTGAAATGCTCACAAGCAGACAACAAAACACAATCCTAAGATTATATGGTCTTTGTCCACTGTGAGCTTTTTCCCTCTCCCATCCACTAATCAATGGGCAGACAAGACTGACCAGCACCACTGACATTAGGTATTCAGTTGACAGCAGGGACTGCAGCTGACAGAGACACTAGTTCAGCCAAGTACACTAGCTTCTTCAGTTCTGTAGTAAAATACACTATGAGTGTTTATAATGTCACTGAGTAGTCCAGTTGCCTGGGACTTGTCCAGCCCTTTGACCATCAACTATTATAAACAGATTGTTATACATGCAGTCCATGGAGTAACGCTTTAATGATCTGCCTGAACAAGAATTTGTGATATGGCTGGGGTTAAAAAAAGTTCAATAAGAAAGTAAGAATCAGAGAACAAGTAACAGAGCCTGGCATTAAAGGAGATCAAAGAGCAATACTAAATAATTTTTATTTTTATCAAGAAGAAAGTCTAGCAATACATTTCTCCACAATTGTTTATAAAGAGAATACTTGTCAACCCCTGCTTCAAATGTTTTGTATATGTTTTGCCAACATATTACTGGTTAAATGGTCCCATTACATGCCATGTTCTGCAGATAAATGCACTGTGTTTAGATGATATATTAGCCAAGGTTTGAGTAGAGGGATCCCAGTTAAAACTGTTGCTTTTGATGGCAACTCTGTCTCAAATCACAAATTACCAACACTATTTTCTCACTCTAAATATATAACAATAATTGGGTCCAGGTAATTGCCTACCTTTCTGACAATTAAAAGAAAATGGAAGTACTCACTCAGAAGTACTGACTAAACTCTTAGAATGTTCCAGGCATTCTAATATGGCTCAAAGGTCAAAAGAGATATGTCCCTCCAAAAAGCTACTAATTCAGTAGAACCTATGTTCAGACACTTAAGATTAGTTTCAGCACAGTATTTACACTCAATCAGGACAAAGCTCAAGCTTCCACTCTGTCACTTATGAGCTTTCTGATTTTTGTCACCTCAACCTCTTTACAATAATGTGAGGAAGTAATAGATGCCCTGCATGTTTCATAGGAGTGTTGCAACTGTTATGTGAGAATAATGTGGGTTAAAACACATCATAAATCGTTAAGCCCTAGAAAATATATATGTATATGTGTCTGAGTATGTGTGTGTGTGTGTGTGTGTATCATTACTTAGCATATACACATAATTAAATGAATGTCCCCAAACTAAGATCCAGAGCATCAATCATAGATGCCATACTATTGTTGAATACCTCTAAAATTTTATCGAGACATGATTTGTATTGTTATATATAAAGAAGAGAATGAGTCTGCATGTACAAAGATATTGTCCAAGAATATATATATTTGGATATCGCATAGAATGCAAAAAAGCCTGAAAAGGCCTCTCAGTTCAATCAGCGGACAGTTACCCAGGGAACACCACTTACTTTCATCCACACCACGGTTGCATTTCTGCTCGCAGATATCGTGCAGGACACGGGCAGGGCATCTCCAATCTGCTTGGTCACTTCCCCACTGGGGTTTAAGGACAAATCCAAATCTGTGAAGCAGAAAATTTGCTTAAAATGCAAACCTCAAGAAAGGAAGTTGGTTGAAATACTTTGGAGAAGAAACAATGAAAAAACTCCCTCTAACAGCACTTGAAATTTCAGAACTGATTTATGTGACTAAAATAACTGACCTGTAGCATAATCCATCATTTTTCAAGCGAGCTTTGAGACCAGTCTAGACAAGTGAATGGTCAATCTAATTGATTATGCATTTATTTGCAGTTAATATGATTGATGTTTTCACTGCACATAAGTACTCCCCTGGGATCTATCACCTTAAGAAAAAAATTCTTAAATCCCTTCTGGAAGAAAATAAAGAACAATGATGACTAGGTAAATATTATAAAAAGAATGGGTAAAGCATGCCATGGGAAAATCAAGTATATTTAGCCAGCAGGTGATACATTGAAAAGTCATGAGGTAGTCCATACTGTGTCTTTAGAGAGAACTTGCTATGGTAGTTAAATATTTCTAAAAACTTCTATTCCGTTTCTCATGCAGTTGAAATTTTAAATTATATCTGTTGTAAGGTACACTTTTAGCAACATCATCTTTAAAAAATAGAATATATAACACAGGTAAGGAAGTATAATCTTCTACATGGAAAGCAATTTCTATAAAAATCTTACTGTCATAGTATAATCTATATGAGGAAAATCCAATTCAATATAACAAATATTTATTGCACAGCTACTATGTTCCAAACACTGATGGGAGCTACAGAGATGAATAATGAGCTTACAATTTGTGAGTACAATTTTTGAGGTAGAGTTAATATGGACTCAATTATGCAACTATAATATATAGCAGCATGGGATCAGTACCAGGGAGCAAATGTATTGTGAATGTATTATGAACTCAATAAATATTTGTTGCAAAACTATGGGAAGGGCTACAAACAGAGGTAGAAGTAAAGACTTATGGAAGTATAGACATCAGAGCCAAACTGGGTTTTAGAGCAGTAATAAAGGTTTTGTATGAGAGAAAGTATGTTTGTGGTCCCCGTGTTTGCAAAGAGCTTTGATAGGTGGAGACGTGGGAAAAACCTCCAATATCAGCAAAGGCAAAGAGGTGAGAGAGCTAGGCAGATTTCACAGTGGTGAGTAATTGGCATGAATGCTTACAACACAGGAAAGACAAGTTAATTGAGGCCACGCTGGAAAGGACCGTGCTTGCCATTCTCACAGCTAGGACTTTATCCTGTGGCAGCGGGAATTTGCTGTTGCACCCAGTGCTTCTCCTTGGTTTTACATGATTGGACTACAATTTGTTGATTGTTTGAAAATCATTTTTCAGTACTTGCTTCTCTTGCTAAGCTGTTAGCACCATGAGCTTGGGACAATGACTTGTCACTTTCCATAGTGTCTGCCACATGGGAGGCTCTCAGAAACTGTTAGCGAATGAATGAAGGAGAAGAGAAGAAGCATGCCGTCTCAGTTTCTCGTCAGTATTAAAACAGGCATTATCGCACAGAAAAGTGGAGCTTCCTCAGAATATTTTGATAAATTATATTAAAAAGGAAAAAAATATTTTTAGGGTGAGTTAGAAGTTTCTCCTTGCTGGGTAGTTAACTTGCCAGTGATAACAGATTTTAAAGAGTGATAATGGGCATTGGAAGTTCTGATGAAGAACCTCTACACACATGAATTGCCAGAGGGAGAGCAGGTATTTCATCAGCAACTGTGGGCTACGGCTGAAAGCCCGAGGAAAGGCCTGTTCTGTGCACACAGGCCAGTGTGGGCTGGTGCTTCTCAGGCGACACTCTCTTTAGTCATGAATGGAAAGAAAATAAACCTTGTTTTTGTAAAACAAACAAGCAATCAGGAGCAAAAATAGGATTTTTATGTTTTCATTTCATGTGACTTAGAGTAAAATCTTGATTTACTTGCAATACTGTTTTTAGCTTTTGAGGAGCGATACAGGACTTAAAACCTAATGTTAACAGTTTACCTGCCAAAACTAAAAAAGCATTTAAATCCAGTTCAATGCACTGAACTCCAATGACACTGTTACATGTTTTGTTTAATTTTTTTCTCAGCACAGCTGATCATGGAGGTACTACATGGCTGCAGCCAAGTCTTTTGCTTTATTAGTCTGTTACCTATCCCTCCCTACTTCATTTATAAGTGATAAAAATAAGAGCCCTCTCCTTTTAGAGTCCTAGGTAGTTAACATCTCTTAAATGTAAACATACCATCTCTTGCCACTGGATGATTGGTTACAGACCCAAAGATTTCATGAACAATGATATCAGAGAGTTATTCCATAGGCAATTCTACATGCTGGTTACAGTCCCTCACTTTTTTTTTATGGAACAGGCTGGATAAATGGTCCCATGACTGACTAGTCCTCAGGGAAAAGCAGCATTTTTGTTACCTCGAGAGGTCACTGCTTTTTGTTTAAACAGTTCCCAGTGGCAGACATACTCGGATCTATGAAACATAAATATGGAGCCAACAGAGAAATGGGTTGGCGATGAGTATTTCCTAACAGTTCACTGTTTTTATTAGCCCCCCTCAGGGTGTATTTCCAACATCAGACACTCAAAGGGAACTCTCTGGTTACACTATTCCCTAATATTCCTCCTTGTATCTCCCTCCAAGCTTTAGCTCCTATCCTACATGTTTTCCAAGCATTACGGGTAGGGTGAAAGATTTAGAAATGTTTTCTCAGGACAATTTCTAAAGTCTCTTTTGATTTTAGACAAAGAAACCCCTCATAGTCAATGAGATAGTAGTGGACCATGGCTAGAGAAAACCTTATTTATGTGATGGTGATACTGAATGCAAAAGACACGTTAGAAAGTTGGTTCCATACCTCCAGGCAAGACTGGCATTTGCCCCAAGCACTCTGTGAAATCTGCTCTCACCAGAGAGCAGTTCAAAACAGTTCCCAGTTCCCATGCTGTATCAGTACAGCAATAACAGAGACTGTCAGGAATTACAAACTAAATAACACAAGTGTCTGTTTTATACGCATATCTTTTTCTATCACATTAGAGTAAATACAACTTTTGAAGTACCTAGAGATCAAAAGCAAGTGACAAGTTAGAAAAAGAAAAGGTAAGTTAGGATGATTTTGAAAAGGTTTGTTTGTAAACATTTTCTGTCTTTTTCTAAGGAAACCAACGAAAGGCTTTTCATAGTCTCTACCTCCTCTTCTAAAGGCTGAGTCTACATTAATTTTGTGTTGCTTGAGTTTGGGTGTAAATATTATTCTTTAATTTTTAAAAAGATACTTTTATGTGCCAAGTGCACACATTTAAATAGTTCCTTGAAAGATAAAATCACTCATTTCTTTAATATCCATGTACAAATTTCTTAATACCACTAACTGAAGGTATTTTAAAAAACACGGACATTCACCCCCATCAAAGTTGCAGTTATTAGGCCCATACAACACCCCAACATTGCCGTGCAAACCCGCACAAAGTGGGTTTGTTTTTCTGCACTTCGGGAAGCCAAATGAAACCACATTACTTAAGAAAAACACAGCTGCCATGTATTGGACAAGACAGCCAACTCAGACACATAGAGGCCTTTGCGGTGAAGTTAGTGTGAAGCCCACAGCGACTTACAGTGGACTGTGATGGTCGTGGAAGCGATCACGCTCTTCTCGTCCACCAGGGAGCATTTGTAGTCTCCGGTGGCATTGCGCCGCACATCCATCAGCGAGTAGTTATTTGAGCTTCTTATTCCTTCGGGCTGTCCCTTTTGATAGGGGTAAAAGACAAGCTTATTATGCTTGGTAGCTACAATAAGAACAGTTGTATTTCTTGATGAAAATAACATTTTCTCAGATAGGAAGAAAGGGAAATGTATTTCTTGATTGGACAAATGAGAGTACAGTTTGTATTATCTGATTCCTGAAAAAATAACTGATATTGAGAGGCTAATATCCATCGTATTGATATCTATTTTATTGATAGCATGGATTATGTTTTATTTTTTAAAAATTTCCAATATTTTATTTTTATATTTCTGCCTTGCCTAATTTGACAGGAAGATTCAAGGCAACTTAAAAGAAAACACACCATATATCCAAATAAAAAGGAGAGAAAAAGGTAGGAAGGAAGGAAAGTAGGAAGAAAGGGAGAAAGTAAGAGAGGAAAAAAAATAATAAACTAAAATATAAAAATATAGATGAACCAGAAATATACATTCACAAAAAAGATAAGTACCAGATATTGTTGCTAAAACTAAAACACATATTTGACTCTCTGATCCCTGATAGCCAAGGTAGAAACATAACTACTTTCAAAACTTCATTTGCACATGAGACAAAAGCAGTATGCCAATTTGTTAGAAGAACCAAAGGTGTCTGTCAACATTGAAGTCTAAGAGAAATTACTTATACTATCTTCTGAGCAATGCAATGGACGGTAATCTTGAACACGACAAAGTAATGTAGTAGATGACATTTGTAAACACATCCCTGCAGTAAATGCATATACGCTGTATGTGCTTCTCTCAACGAAAGGTTAAATCAAAGAGAAACTCAGAAAGAGCTGCCGGAGAGCAAAGTGTCCTCAGACTAGCTGTCTCCTGGTGGGGCTCCTTATCACTACAACATCTAGAACGCAGCCTAGAGGAATGTTCCAAATTATCCTCCACACATTTCATGTCCTTCAGCTGTGATACTGATAGACTACGTACAACGGCAAGACATAGCGCCTGGATTTAGTCTGAGAAGCTAAATATAATCTGCAACAGAGCTGTTCCTACTTCAGAGGCTCACATGCACGCTCAGGAACGTGCTGCAGGAAGATTCTGAATCCGCGTCAGGGCATTTGCTGTCGCGACTCTCCATTTACAGTTATCTGTTTCTAAAGAGCAGATCCTTGTAACTTATCTGGATAAAGAAGGGTTGAGGTTTTGTAATTATGGTTTTTAATTATGTAATTTAAAAAGTTTGTGGTCAGACTTTTTACCTTTTTTTCCCTTGAAATCTCTTAACATTAAGAAAAAATGTCAAGACCACTGGCAGACGCTGGAAAAACTTTCAGAGGACATTCTACAGGTGTCCCTTGTCCCCAAGAAAAACATCCCTTCTCACTTAAGCTGCCCAAGTACATTCAGTCCTTCATGGCAGCCGGCTGCCAAACGACAGGACAAAACGATAGTAATCTAGCTAAAGTAATGATCCCTAAGCACTTACTGGTAAGTAAAACAAAAACTCCTTCGGAGGAGGGTTTCCATTCCCCAAGCATTTCAGAGTGATGTTGTCTCCTTCTTTGACGGCACTTTTTGGTGGCAGCACTTGTATTGTCACCTGCTCCGTAGGGTCTGAAGAGTCACAGACACAAGTTAACCACTTTTGTCAAGCACCAAATTACTCTGCACACACAATGTAAATAACTAAATTATACACAATTTTCTCAAGGACCTAGTAATGGTAATTACTTAAATGTATCTTTTTATAGAAGGATTGAAGTTAATAGCTACTTGCCACACCAAGCACTAATCTTGGTTAAAACAACTACAAAGAAACTGTTACATAAAAATCAATTTCTTCCAAGCAAAATGTCTTTAACTGAGGTAGGAATGACCATAATTATTTTATGGGTAAAAGACCAGCAGGAACAATCTCACTATATGATTTCATTATAAGGACATTTAACTATATTATATGAATCTTACAGTTTGGAAAGACTGGATCAGCTAAGCAAAGCAGCTAAAGCTATTAGGCATTGCTGCACTCACATTACATAATAATACTTATATTAAATAAAAAGCCACATGAGCTAAATAACACCAGCAAGATTTTGGGCAAGCAGGAGAGTAGATCTGCTTTTAAAAAGATGGATCCTATGAACTGAGGGAGATGCTTAGTACAATCGACAGGACTGTAAGTCTACTGTAATTCCATTCTGTCCAGTGAAGCCAAGATGCAACTTTCATTTCATTTCAGTCAATTTTATGGAGAAGATAGGGCCAAAGGGTATTTTTTGGGGGTGGCTACTGCTGAACAGTAGAATGCTCAATAAACTCATGGCTGAATACTGTGGACAGTACCTAGCAAATATGAAATAAAAGGAGGTGGTGTTGATGGTTTTAAATCCTCCTTTTTTTTTTTTATCTTATCCACTTGTTTTATAGCTGGATAACAAAAAAACAATGAATTTCAAAATCATGTAATGCAAAGGTTTATTTTAGAGGACTTTTTTCACAAGGTTTAATACCCCTGAGGAATTTGTCTATGTTTCTAAACAGGTAGCACTAAAAATTATCAGTGAAGACTTATTTTGCTATTAGTTAACAATGAGACAAATAAGTGATCAATTTGGAGGCTTTTTTCTGTCTCTTGCAGTTATTAAAGTACAGAAAAAACTTAAGTACAGAAAAAACTTAGAAGTGCTGTTATCGATGCTTCTTTGTGTTTTCTTCATGCTTGGGCATCTCTAAATATTTACCCAGAATGGTCTGAGGCCAAACAGTGATAGGTTTAATACGCTTGCTAGTTTTTCTCAATTTGCCCGAGGTAGATCCCTGACAAGCAGTTCCTGGTAAAGTTGGAAAGTAAATTAAGTTTGATTTTGGTCTCCTACTGACCCTTCCACTTCTCAGCCTCCCTCAGACTTTTAGATGGCCCTTCTCTGACTAGTTTTGGCCGGTTGCTTGTCACGGTGGCACACCCCCAATCAAGGCTGACACCGCCACAGCTAGGGATCACGACCTCCCTCACTTCCTGCTCCACTTCAAAATCCCCCTCTCTGTGTCCCCTTTTTGATGAGCTCTGCTCTGTATTAGAGGGTTGAAGAACTAAGCTGAGATCAGAAGGTTAATGTAACACATTTTATTTTTTACAGTAATTTTCTTGATGTCCACTAACATGTCTCCAATGGAACTAATGATCTCTCGCACTCCCTTTGCCCCTGACTTTGAATTTTTCTCTGTCATTCTGCCAGTTACTCTGGCTTTCTCCTTTGTCTCCCCTTATCCACTCAACTAGCCAGTCTTAATGACTAATACTTAATATTTTTGGTATGTGATTCCCCCCTTCTCCTTCCACCAACACCGCCCTCATCCAGGCTCAAGTTAACCTTCATGGGAATCGCTGCCACCAAGTCTCTCCCCTTGAATCTTTCATTTTTCTGCTCCTTCGTACACAGGGGTGGGCCAAGGTAGGCTTACAGTTGTGAGTACATGAGGCAGTCTATTGTTGTATTACTATTGATTAATTATTGTGTTTTCCATACGAGCCATCGTAAGCCTACTTTTGCCCACCCGTGCACACTTCCTCTAAGTCAGTCGAAGCAGCGCTCTGTCACAATGCCATTCAAAGCCTGGTGCGTTCCCAACACGTCGGAGGGCGGCAAATATTTCTCAACCGAGTATCTCCGCTTCGTCTCACAACTCTCCATACCACTACATCATAAACAAAAGAGTCTACTCAATTTCTGTTGCTCCCTCCTTTGCATTTGTCTTTCTGTCCAGTCACTTATTCATTTGTTAGCTAATACTTGTTTTCTGTGGGTACTAAGTGCTACAGTTATAAAGGTGAAAGCAGCGTAGTCCCTGCATTCAATGAACGTTCAAATCTGGATCGCACCACACTTAACATTTAAGACTAGACTGATGTAACACTGCATACGATGCAAGCATAGTGACCACTGGTGGCTTACAGGTGCATGAGACTGGGAAGCTTCTAGCAGAAATGGACTCTGGATCTGGGTTTTGAAGACTAAGTAGGTGTTTGCTAGATGACAAAGGTGAGGTAGTAACAGCATATGGCTAGGCATGTAAGCAGCGTTTTCCAGGAAGAATCTGGAAAACAGGACAGACTATGGTAAGTGCAGTGAAGAGATGAAGGTTGAGACAGAGTGCAGGACCATGGCTGCAGAGGACTCAAGAAATATCGGTCAGGAGTGTGGAGAGTGGTCTCCGAGATCAGAGGTGTCATCACAGAATTTTAATCCCAGCCATGACACAGCTGCATTGTGTTTTAGGAAGATGCTTCTGACGGCAGCTTGGAGGACCATTTGGAGTGAATAAAAACGAGGAATACTAGTTAGAAAATGGTCACAAAAAAGCAGGCGATGAAGGATGGTGGCATAATCTTATGCAGAGTCAGAAGGGAGAAAGGAGACAAACACAAAGATTAAAGAACTGGATTCTCTAAGAATTCTTTACTGGCTGAACAGGTGAAGAAGGAGTGAACTAGTTCATCTTTCTCCAGATGAATTTATCAAACTTCTTTTCCTCGAATGTGCCCTGTGTCCTCCTTCTCCCCTCTGGAGTCACCCTGGGGCAGGGGCTCTCTGTGTGTGGTCCTCAGATCAGCAATGACAGAATCACCAGGGAATTTGTTATAAATGCAAAGTGCCGGGCTCCTCCCAGCAGTTAGTGGATGAGAAACTCAAGCAGGGGCAGCAATCTGTGCTCTGGCAAGTTCTTCAGGTGATGTTGATGCTAGAGTTTGACATTCATGGTGTCTGAGCATCTGAGCTTTTAGGACTGCTCACCAAGTTCCAGTGGCACTTAGACCGGTTGCAATCTTGTACTGACAATTTCCTTCTGATACGAGTGTCTTATTTCTCCCCTGAAGTAGCAAATTATCAGAACTATGTCTCAAACACTTCTGTGTCCTCACCATGAAGCCCACCCAGTACTGCATATACACTGTGCCTTCTCAAAAGCCACACCAAAGGCACCCCACCCATATGGCCAGTCACAAGTAAACCATTTCCTTCAATAAGACCAAGGACTTTTCTCCCTGCTCAACTCCCTGTGCCCGATACTCACAAACCTTCTGTTCTTTCTGAAGCCAATTTCCCAGTCCTTACTACTCATCTTCATGTTCTTTCCTATCTTGCTCTCCTGCACTTATACCAAGACAGTTTATTTCCAACTGAGTATTTTGAACAGACAAAATTCTTCCTTCACTTACGGAAATAATAGATGGATTTTCAATAAGCTGTACATGATGCAATCTTCTCAATTCTTGTTTTTAAATCAGGTTGAAATGGATTGCAAAGTTAAAGGCAAAAACGACCCTTAATTATTAGGGCAAGTAGAATTTCAGTTTTGTTCTTACATAAGGTTCCACACTTTATGGAACCAAAATAGAAATGTACGTGGGTAAAACTCTCTGAAAGCTCAAGTGGAATTTATGCCCTTCCTCCAGAACAGATGTAGAAGTTCAAGGTTATTCTACAACATACGGCAGTATCACAAATTTTGATGCATTTAAAAAAATAATAAAATTCTTTCTCTCCTTTTCCAAAAAAGATATCACTACCATATCCTAATGTAGTAATTAATAATGATCACTTTGTAATACTGACAACAGTACTTAATAATGAGCATTCAATGTATCACAGTGTGCTATTTTCGACTTGTGATTTCACTTAATCTCCATAACGACACTATGCATTAAGTATTAATATTCTATTTTTCCCATTTTGAGATAAGAAAAGTGAGACCTAGTGTATTTAAACTCCTCTTCTAGAAACACACTGAATTCAGCACTGTGAGGACAGTGTCCTCAGCGTGTCTGCCCTTAATCATTACATTTCCTCAGCACCAGCTCACAGGGAGGAGCACGGCATCGGAGAAGGGTTCAAACCCAGGTTCTACAGCTGATTTATGACAGGTTTTGGGGCCTCACTTTACTGCTCAGCAAAATAACTGAGTTAGACCAGATAATCAAGAAGTTTCCTTTGTAGTCTACTATTCTGTTTCAAATCTATGAAATAAGACTTTTAACTAACCAAGACATCTTGTAATACAGCATCCTATTGAGTGTGGGCAATCAATTTCATAACTAAAAGAAATCTCTTATTGAAATGGAAATCACTTATTTAGAAGACCAATCAGTCATAGCCTCTATTCATCTGTCATTCACTCAGAAAACCTGTGGCATTTTGAACTCCTATAAAGTTTATAGCTGACGACCAACGGAAGGGGTAAGACTAAGTTAAAGATCTTGTCTTTAAGGAGCTTAACATCTAGCAGAATAAAGAAAAATGCTCATAAATAATAGAGAGTGAAAGATATCACAAGACATGTAAGCCTTCATTCTATAGGTCTTTCAATGAGGACGAGATTATTAAGCTGCTGTGGAGTAGGGGTGAAGATTGGAAGTTGAATCCAAAAACTGTTAGTATTGGGACTTAAAAGACTGATAAGCATTTGAATATTTTTCCCAATGCATTAAAATTGCATAATTATACGTTGAGTTACTTACAGTAGATATCAAAGACTGCTTGTTCAGAATAAAGTGTTTTCTGGCCTGATGGTCCGTAATATGTCACAGAGCAGGTGAATGGCATTTGTATGTCAGCCTTGGTTGTCTTATACTCCAGCGATGAAGTCATGGTATACAGCTGAGTTACTGGGTCCACTTCCTTTTTAAAAATTATGACCACCGCTGAAGAAAATATAGAACACTAATGACAGGATCTTTCATCAGAAAATCACAATTCCACAATTCATAATGAAATGGCACAATGCCTTTTTGTCCTTCCCAATGTACTTAACAGGAGGGGAAAGTGACAGGTAGTGAGGCAGGATGCCTTTTCAAAACCATGAATCAGAGACAAGGACAGAATAGAATCCTGGAATCTGATTTCCCATTCACTTTAATTAACTTCTAAAACGTGTCACATGCAGGAGTAATTTTCTTTGCTCTTGATTCTTCTGCACAAGGACTAAAATGGTGTTTTTCCTTAAAATCACTTAATGATTTAATGGATATGTAAAGTAACAAAGCATAGAGTCATAGATCAAAAAATGGCAGCACATTTAGATGCAGGATAACTTAAGAAATTCCTAGATAAGAGAAAGTCCAAACAGGTCATCAGAGTGCATCGCCCACTTCAGACCCACCTCCTTCCAGGGGCTGCAGCTCTTGTCCACTCCGGTACCAGGTGATGTTGCCCTCAGGGTAACTGTCTTTTGAGATACAGTCACCCAGCTGCAAAATAAAGAGGAAACGTTATTACCTTAGTTTCCTCGGTGACTGTCAATGCCGAAGCTCAAAATCCTCAGGGAATTTTAGGGTTATCCCAAAGGTTTCCCATCCATTCATTTCCTAAGTACTGACTAAGGACTATGTAAATGCTCTCTTTTATTAGAACAGCATTTTACACTTAAAATTATGGTCTTATTCATTTTAAAATACACCATAGATACTGCACCTGTTAATAAAACCATTCATGTAAAAACATTATCAAATTCATTTTGACATTAGTCATTTTTAACATGAATGGAATGACACAATCGAAAGAACACTGGCTCTGGCCGAGTTTCACAGACCTGCATGTGCAGGAGTTGTTCACAGCTTCACAGTGTGGCTGCCTCCCCATGTGGCTGCCTCCCCAGCTTCACACTACAGTCCTTCCAGATGCAATATGGTCCCTATACTCACCAAGATCTACAGTGCCCACTACTTTCCTTCAAACATGTTTTAACCTTAATACTTAATGTTTATAAACTAACATTATGTGGGAAAGTCTAATCTGCTGCAAAAATTCCAGACTTGGTTTCTCCCCCTACAATGGAAAATTAAGGTATTTTACCTAGTGAAAATGGGATTATTGGGCAATTGATGTGCCTAAATATGGAACTCCGGATCTGTGCCTCCTTCATGACAACCTCCTTTCCAACCCTTGCTGGTGTGATCTTTCAAATCTGATCTCACACCTTTACTTCAACTTTTCAGTAATTTGTCAGTAGCATGAAGTTCACATCCCCTACCTGACATATGAAGCCTATCATAATCCAATCTCTCCTTACCTCTCCAGATTTATCTCTTCCTTCACTTTCTCACCCACTGCCTTAGCACCCATATTTCCAGCCAGCAATGCAAATAAGTCAATGTTTCCCCCAAATGTCATTGTCTTTCACATAGTACTTCAAATTGCTGGTAAAATCTACTCATCTTTCATGACTCCATTAAATATTCAGGTCATTCAAACAAGAAAGACGTGCCTCTTTTCACTCTCACTTCCCTCTGCTCCCTTCAGAAATGGCATCTCCTTCCCCTGCGCCCCACAGTTCCTCAGGCAGACTTCCTGACTGGCACCTGCAACACTGTCAGCTACACAAGGGACAAAGTTTATCTTATTTGTCCTGGTGTCTGAGGTCGGGTGAAGGCATTTAATACTAGGCTAAGTAAAGGCAATCAATCAAAAATAAAAATGCTTACCTTTTTTAGCTGCTCTGTTTCAAGAAATGGTGCTTTGCTAACAATTTCAGGTTTAGATGGCTGCTCTAAAGTTAAGTAGAGAAAGGTTTTAAGTGCACAGGAAAGTATAATAAGATGTTGTGATTTCACTTATAAAAATAATTCATATACTAAAAGTAGAAAATCAAGCAACAGCATATAGAATAGACTTTCCATATAAAATGTTAAGGAAGAAGTCTAGTCCATACCTTTTGAATATTTGCTACATTATGTTAAATATTTTAAATGCTTATAACTCCTTTGAGAAAAGGGATCAATAATGTTTTCTGGACATCTTATAAACTATGGATATGAATTTGATAGTGAAACAGGTTAATGTGCTAGATAGGATGTGTTATCTCCAATTGATTACTGTGTCTACTATCAATGCTTCCACTCCTCAGTGCAGATCGAAATCCACATGAACACAGGATCACAGGGGCACTTGTTTAAAAGGCAGACTTCTGAGCCCTACCTGGCCAAATGAACTGAAATCTCTGGGGGAGAAATTCTATAGAGCTACATTTTAAACAAGTTCCACGGGTAATTTTGGGCACAATAAAGTTTAAGAGTCATTGCTCTAAAGTCATGAGAAAATGCAAAGTTAGTTAAGGGATACCGAGACCCAGGTGTCCACTGTATCCTAACCCTTATCTTTTACATGAAGTCACATTACAAAACTACAAATGCAGTGAGATCTTTCAAGTTTAGAACCTGAGAGAATGAATAGAAACATTTTAAATATAGGAAATCCTGTAAAGCATGAATTCTAATAGAGGCTTCAGGAAGAACTGATGAAAAATTTCAGCAACAGGGTATTATTTAAGCTTACTTTAGGTTATTTTATTCTGAGCTCCAACAATTGGTCTACAGAAAATGGATATTGCCTTATTGGCACTGACATCCGTGAGTCACATGGAGCAGAATTATCCTTTTCTTACATAAGCAGAGAAATAAAAATAACCAGCTATTCTTTCTTCTAGAGTCTTATTGTTTACCATCTCTAATACTTATAATTTTGATTACCAAACTAAAGTAAATTGGCATAATTATTACTTGATTTGGAATTTAGTTATCAGACAAGTTACCTACTCAGACCTTTACAGAAAATGAAGATGAAGACAAAAACTCTTTAGTGTAGCAAAATAAATATCACCAAGACTATATGCAAAATATCTAAACTTCTTCAGGTTAATATTGGGTTGATTTCCTTTTTGCAATTATGTTTTGTATTATAAATGATGATGATAATAATAATAATAAAATCTGGGCCCTAGCTGGTGTGGCTCAGTGGACTGAGTGCCAGACTGTGAACCAAAGTGTCACTGATTCAATTCCCAGTCAGGGCACATGCCTGGGTTGCAGGCCGGGTCCCCAGTTCCCCAGGCACTCAAGAGGTAACCACACATTGATGTTTCTCTCCCTCTCTTTCTCCCTCCCTTCCCCTCTCTAAAAATAAAATCTTAAAAAAAAAATCTGCCCATGTGTGGAACTCATGTACTTTAATTATAAGAGGGTTTATTTTAACCAATGATTCTATATTATATAAAAATATAATACTCCGAATACACTTTTCACAACAGTGATTATCAATTTCCTAAATACATAGATTGGAAACAAAACATTAAAAAAGTAGAAAAATATAAAAAAGAAATATAGAAGACTAGAAAGGCAACTTCTAATGACAGAGACGACTACATTAACACAAACAAGAAGTCACATCTGACCACCTGATTGTTAAAAATGTGATCAAAAAGCTTATAAAAAACTGACAAAAACTCTAGTATAAGCAGCAACTTCTGGGAAATACACAGTGGCAGATTAAGCCTCCCCATACATCAGTAAGCCTTGATGGGATCACTATCTTAATTTAATGCCATTAATATTCATAATTACAACTCTGAGCCATTGTTAATACATAAATTCTGTTCAGAATTTGTATTTTAATGCAAATGTAATACATTTGAAAGAGGGCTGCAACCAAACTACTCAAATATAATGGAAATTCTTGGGACTTAAGTATGTTAGACAAAATCCGCTGGGAACTGAAATTGGTGATTCAGTTATACCGTTCTGAGAGCTGAAGGGAGGTGAGATATTAAATTTATTTATGTGGTCAATCAGAGTCAAAATTAACAGTAGTATCTAAGTCTGGAATACATAGAGGGATTTAAAAAATCCTCTGAAAAAGTTAAGGCTCTTAATACAAAATGTGGGCAGGCAGTTTGGCAAAGTTGTACTAATTTTTAGTTCACCAAAATCATATATCTAACCAGCTGGGCACATACTTCCTCTTATGTGGAATGCATCTATCTTTCTCCCATGCCTCGTAAACCCTGTGAGCTTTTATCAATTACATAAGACCATAAACACTTGGCCCTCTATAAAAGACTAACTTCCATTAGCATTTTTTTAATTTATTCATATTTCAATAAAATGAAACTATAGCAAACCCAGGGAAACTTGATGAAAGAATGCTTAAACCTTAGTCCTCTTCACAGTTACTTGCCTTTGTATTTGGAAGTGAGCATCATAGTGGGTATTGTGAAAGTAATGGTAATGCCTATTGCATTCATTTGAGTTATTTTCTCCTTAAAGTTTTGTTTAAAACCCTCTATGTTAACTATATATTCCGTGTGAATTTTCTCTTGTATTAGCTTGTAACAATCAATGAGTATTAGCTGGAGGACCATAAAAGGGGACATCAGTACTATTTTAACAAAATTGCATATTGATTCCAAAGTGTTTTAAAAACTCTACATGAATTATGTCTTAATAGCATTCAAGGGTTCATAACCAACTACAGAATTTAAAGATAAAGTCATGCCCCAAATTTATTTGCATTATTAAAATAATTTTGTCAAGGGTCTCACAGCCACGTGAGGAAGGAGTGATGAATGCAAAACTGCTCTGTATCACCCACGAGGTACAGCTCTGTTATCAAAACCACACACGGGGCAGCTCAATCTGACATGGGAGGAGAGCAAGGAGGGGCAGGCGCCATGCTGCACTGACTCGGGAGTGCTTCCCTCAGTACTTCGTCAGCAATCACCCCTCATAAATCCTGGTGTAGTTTAAGTAAACCATTGTCAGCATGGAATTAGTTTATTTTCCTCATGAGATGGGAAGGGTAATTTTTAATATTTAAGGAGTCAAAATAAAATACACAAAACAGGTCACATTTGTTAAACAGGTCATTCTCTGCTTTCTTCATTAAAAAATATTTGCAGGTTGACTAACTTTCACTGAAAGGGGGGAGGAGGGATGCTCAAATCGTGTTAAGAACACTGAGACCAGAATCCACAAGCAAGCTCTAAAACAACTGTGTGAAGCAAAGCAGCACTCCCCATCAGTGAGAGAAGCGCTGTGGTCCAGACGCACAACACAGTCTGCATCACGGGGACAGTCTCTCAACTCTACACACACCGGAGTATAAGAGGCTGGACAGGTTCGCCTGGATTGGAGGTTTGCGAACGCTTTTTTAGAGGTGTAGCTTTTCTGCTTGCCTCCATTTTACCCTGAACACATTATCATGAAAATACTTTGAAATATGGAGTAGGTGGAATTCTAACTAATCTAACAAAGGCAGCTCCTCACTTTCTCAGCTTTCTTCATTAGTTTCTCAAGAGGACTCTAGGAAGGCAATGGGGAAACTGCCATCTAATTCAGAGAACTTATTTTACTGATGAGGAGGGACTCATAGCCCAAGACTGGTGAAGTGACTTGCCCAAGGTCAGAAATTATCAGCTTATTAACAAAAAGCTAGGTCTCCTGGTAAGCAGCTCGGTGATTCTTCCATTATACCACTGAAAGCCACTTGGCAATCTGGGTACCCATTTGTCCTCTAACACCTTTGCACCATGACTGGAATAAATCTTTGGGAAATTTTAAAGGTCTATTCTTCCTTTTAAATGGTATTATTAGCTTCAAATGTGCTTTAAACGCAAAGAGTTTGATTTTGATGCTACTCAGCTGCCAAAAAAAAAAAAAAAAGCTGTATTAGTGATTTATTTTGATCTGGGCTGCTTTTTTGAAATGACTTGTTTCTGAGATACAGGTTAAAACTAAACAAACAACACTACATCAGAGGTAACAAAGTCATCAGTCAAGGCTCCTGGGTTGAATAAATGCAATCTGACTTTGCCCATGAGGACGACACTTTGCAGCAAGCTGATCTGGGATTAGCTCACGTTAACCATACTCATTTCTGCGGTACACAGTCATGTTGCTAGGTGATTGGACAGAAGGAAACAGAGGACTGATTGATGAACCTAGTAACTCCTAAGTGACTGCAATATATACATGCGCAAAATGAAAGCCTCCCCATCACAGCTGCTGTTTGCTTCATGAAAAGTGACCCAAAGTAAATTCATTATTTTTAAGAAAGCAAAGCCCCTATATGCTTTTGCAAACATTTCCTTTGAGCTATGCTGTTCATTTTATTAGACTTGGAGTGTCCCACGGTTTCTAGTATAAAACTCCATTTTCAAAAGTGTGTAATTTGTCTGTTTAAATTCTCCCTGGCCCAGAGCCTGGAATGCAAATTCTGTTCCTGAGAATCACTTTGTTTTCAACAGCATTCAGAAGCAAGGGGGAGGGCGCTGACTGTATGCGGGTGAGTTTGTTGTCCCAATCAGAGGAATCCTCTGTGCTCCACAATGGCTTACAGCCTTTATCTAATGAGACCAACTTCATTTTTTCATATGGCATTTTTTTTAAAGAGTATAGTCTGAACATTGTCACAAATGAAACAACCTGAATTTTCTCAATTTTCTTGTATATTACCCTGAGATTTGGTCATTTTAACCCAGTAAAAAGAAACCTGACAATGCCAATCATCTCACACGACCTTTAGAGTGCCAGCATTTAATCTCGGTCCCTACTGTGGTGCATTCTTCATCCGTGCTTATATTTAATACATCATGGCCTAATTTAAAAATGTCGGTTGCTCTCTTTAGAAAGTGTCCCTAGCAGTGCACCACCATCCATCTTCCTAATGATCAGAGTGAAAGAAAACAAAAGAAAGAAAAAAAAAAAATGGGACATTGCCAAATGCAGGATGCAGATTATTTGGGGTATTTAATAGAAGAAACATGGCTTATAAACACTTGGTATTTGGTTTGATTCCTAAAATAATTGAGACGAGTGGATGGTTTCCAGAAAGTGTTCTCTAAGCTGAAAGGTAATCACCTGAAACCTGTAAAAAGCATTTACAAGTTTCTTCTGAAGAACAAGGGTTTCCTCTCATAGTATAAGTGTCTTTGAACCCATGTCCTGAGCCACACGAATGTAGAAGTCCACATGAACACTGAAGGGGCAGCCCTCCTTAGCTGTTGGCTATTACAGGAAAAATGGAGCAATCGTGGCTTCTTGCTGCGGTAGAGAGGCCTCGGGGTTTCTTTCTTCCATATTTATTTTAATCATTTCTAGGTGCTGTCAAGTCATCGGAAGCAGAGGGACAAACTGAAGCGAGACCTTCTTCCCTAATGAAAGACTGGCATTCTGAAACTTGTGAGACTGTTTTTCTCCCAGTATTTTCAAAAATATTATGATGCGACAGAGGTGGGACTTTTTATTTGAATATTAAAAGATGATTTAACTAGAACTTCTCCAGTCACTCATTTGCATAGCTATTTGCACCGTAGCTTTAACTATATATCATTGTTAGGCAAAGTGGCCTCACCATGGAGACTGCAGTGGTTACTGCAAGTTTCTTCCACACTCTTCTCTTCTTTTAACCCTGCTCTACCTTTTCCCCTTCTTGTTGTCCACGCACACATTCAGGATTATGGTAAACTTTGTTATTTTAAGGCGATCTTATAAACCAAGTGAACACTTTGAAGAAATAAATCAGCAAGCATTTAAGATCAGGATATATGTGTAGGAGGGTTTACACACACAAGTTTTTAAAGCTTAGATCCTGAAATCACAAGAGAGTTTGGATTTGCCTGTGTGACATTGTTTTCATACATTAAAATTCAATTTTGTGTGTCCTGCTTAACATACGTATATGTTTGCATGGCATGGATGATTATGTGTACGTAGGGATCTGTGCACGCATCACAGAACATTTGTTTGTGCATGTCAGTGAAAGTTAGAGATCACGTGCCAATTTTCATTTAGTAGTTCTTCATATCACAGGAAATCTTAACTGACAAAAGATCAGAGAATATTCTTTTAGTCCCTCACTGCCAAAGTCCTATTTGAATTTCTGGGTTTTTAGTTTTCCTCACTGACAGCATGCACAAGAATGCAGACCGCTACAAATCCTCTCACACAGATGTCTGCTGTGTGGGCACCGCAGAGGGTTCAGTCTTCTTTCTCAAGAACATGCTTTAGGACCAGCCACCAACCCCACTTAGCGGTTACACTGCAGGCTACTTACTGAACACCTTGACTATTGTCGGTGCCTCAAACACATTGTCCTCCATCACCAGCATGCACACAAATCTCTTCTCGTCACTGATCCTCGCATTACTGATAGACAAAGTGTAGTTTTCTGAGAGGCTCAGTCTGTCTTTGTACTCTGGAACATCGTCGTACTGCACACTCTTCTTTGTAGAGGACCTGAAGGCAATAAATACTGGGGAGCCATCGGGCTTTTCCTAAAAGTTAAAATAATAATACACTTTAAAAACAAGCATATTCAGATGTTTCAGAGTCCCATCCAGAATAATATTCTTCCACCAGTATTTATAGTTGTGGCCAAGAAGAATAATTTGGATACAAGCCTTGCATAAATCTCTGGGTACAGAATTACACTTCGTAAGAGAAGCTGTAAGTTCTTCTCCAGGTATCAGCTTAAATATCTGAAAAGGAAAGGGCAAAGCTCCGGGAATCTGAGCTTTTCCTGCACCGGGAGGGCAGAATTAGTGACTGCTTGAAAAGTGACAAGAGGTGGCCTTGTGTCCAATATGAAGGAACAAACAGATGTAAGCAAACATACAAATGTTCAAGTGGTATTCAGCTACCCATCACAGCAAGCGTACATGTGAGCTGCAAGAATTCATTTAGCACTCGTGGGCAATTCTCTTTTGCATGTTCCTTACTTGAATCCACATACTTTAAATGTCCGTACCTTTCCGTTTCTGCCAAAACTGACACAGCTGACCTTTACATATTACAAAGTTTAATGATTCTTCATGGAAAAGCAGTATTTGCCCTTGTGAAACACTCATGTCCATTTAGCCAGAGAATCAGATTAATCACTAAAATCTATAGTTTTGTTACTTAAGTCATAAAACTTAGCTCAGAAGGCTTTCATATAAAAGCTTATTATCAGAATAAAATATAATATGGTCATACACAGCTATGCCAAAAGCTCTGAGACATATAATTCATTTCTACTCCTGCTCCTATAAGAACATTCTTTCCTATTAAGGAATTTCATTTAAAACAGGAGAAATCTGTCTTCTATTTCCCTCACAAGACCTTTGAGGAAAAAAATATGATAAAACATATTAAAGTACATGGAAAATTTCAAGGTATTACATTTTTTAAATTTTTATGAGTTGTTACTGTTCTGGACCAGATATTCATGTCCCCACCAAATCTATGTCAAAGTCCTAGCCCCCCATGGGCTAGTATTGGGGAGTGGAGCCTTTGCAAGTAATTAGGTTTAGATGAGGCCACGGTAATGGCACCCTCATGATGGGATTTGTCCTTTATAAGGAGGGCAGGAGACACAGTGGTGTCTTTCTCTCCACGAGAGCACAAAGAAGAGGTGACATGAGCACATAGCAGAAGGTCAGCAGGTCAGCTGTCTACAATTCAGGAGGAGTACCCCCACCAAGAGTCGAATGTGCCAGCCAGCACCTTGATCTTGGACTTCTCAGCCCCCAGAACTGTGAGAAATAAATGTGTTTGTACAAGTTCATGTTTATGGTATTTTGCTATTGGGGCCCACACTAGTGCAGGTACTAAGTTAATCTTGGACTTCACAAGTTTTAGTTGGTTGGATACATGAATACATTGCTAATATTCTCCTTAAATCCTTTAATTTTGTCACAGGTTTAGGATGAAAATCCTTGCCCTAAATCATTACTCATTAAGAGAAATATGTTAGACCAGTAACCTTAAATTTGTTTGTTCATTCACTTATGCAATAAAGAATAGTTATTAAGTTTTGAGTACTTAACTATACACCAGGTACTTTCTTTAGGCTTTCCATGCATTAATTGATTTAATACTCATAACAACCCTGTATGTTACAGTTAAGACATTACTGCCATTTACAGACCAGACAATGGAGACAGAGGTTGGTTAAATAACTTGTCCAAAGGCCCAGCTACTTAATGCACCTCAGCAAAGCAAGACTGGAGCTCGGCAGTCTGGCTCCATGATGACTACCGTGTACCACTCTCTATAGACATTAGAGGCCACACCCATACCAGGCATTGAGGCAGATACTGGTGAAGAGGTGGCGGGAGTAGTGTGCAAGGGGGTGCGCAGGGAGCTGGGATCTCCATTCACTGGGAGATTACTGCACAGCAGAGGGGAAGAAGATCCACCCTTCCTCAGTGTTTACTCCCTTTCACTCTTTCCAAACCTCCCATTTGTCTTTCAGGTTACATTAAATTAGAGCTTGTAGACTATGTCTGCAAATCAACAGTTTTTAGAGCACATGGTACATCAAATGTATCTCATCAGTTTATTGCTGAAGCTTTTTACTTAATGAACATTTGAAGATTGCCATTACTGTTTGGTTCCACTACCGTTGTGCCCGTTCAGTTCAGGTGAAAATGAATCCCTGGGTTATTCTCAGAAAAGTCTGCAATCACAGAAGCTTCCACGCCATCTATGTTCTATTTATTTTGGCAGTCAATTTGAATCAACAAGTGGATTACGTGGTTGTTTCCAGACTGCGGGGATTTTAGGGGTGGGAGTAGACTTTGTCCTCATAGGCTGTAACTTCCTATGTCCACTTTTACAGGGAACCAGAAACAGTCTGACGTGAGCGGGAGGTGAGCATGGAGAAGTGCCATGTTGCCTTTCGCATCCCCCTCACACACAATGAGCTTCGAGTGTTGCAGCCCACCCCCATAACAGGTTTCATATTTCATGGCAACTATCATCTGCCAAGCATTCTGTAAATATTCTGATATGAGTTACTTTGTCTAAGCCTCATTACACTATAGGAAGATTATTCTTATCATCTCATGTTACTGATGAGAAAATGGGGAGCAATTCTCTGTCCAGAAGCCCATAGTGAGTGCGGGAGAGCATGCTGGTCTGACTTCAGAACCCGTATCTTAAAAGAATATGTTATTTCACCCTTTGGCTGCAGCCATAAGCACATTTCCCAAAGTGTGTTCTTTAGAATGTTTGTTTTTGCAGATATTCGAGGGGAAAAATTTGTGTGGGTAAATAAATAAGAAATGAGTCAAACTCAGATAATTCATAATGCATCTTAACACATGAAATGCTCTAAAAAGTGTTGCAATAAAGGTACTTCAAAAATTATTTGATCATCAAACCCTTTTCCTATTCAAACATCTTTTACTATTTCAAGGAGCCATTCTGCTCAGGGAACCATGTCAACTTTAATCTCGCAAACTACCATGGGTCTCACGTGAGGCAGCACTGGGAAATCATGCCTCAGAGACACCTCGTGTTGTTTTGGTAATTAAATTGAGAGAATCTGTCCGTCAAAGTCACCTGACCACTTCACCTCCACCTACCAGGGTATCTACCCTCCTTTTCCAGACCCAGCTGTACCTTGATACCCAAGAAAATGTGATTTTGTTATCTGCAAGAAATGGATAAAATCAACAGTATTAAATGCAAAAAAGGACTGACACATCAACACACCCTGAGACTAAATCATCAGGGACAACCTGTAAAACTCAGACCAACTTGCAGTGAACCTGTGGGCATGTTGGCTACTGTGCGTCCGGCCTTTGCAACAGCCGCACCGAGCAGAACACTAGCATGGCTGTCCCTGAGCCTTGTCCTGCACCCACTAATGTTACTCTGGAACCCTGCATTTTCTTCTGCCTCAAACACTTAATGTTGAATTTTTCAGACTAATATAATCTAAGAATTAGGTGTTTACCAGCTTTATTTTAAAATAGTATCCGTTGTGTGAGACTTAGGAATTATTCTTCTGACATAATCAACACATGAATTCTATATGCCTACATTTGTACCACAGGTGAACACTGCCATTATGTTAATTTGAAATTCACATTCACTCACAGAAGGAATTTTATCTCAATAGCTAGAGGCAATTAAATAAATCCAAGGTAGGTCACACTTACATATTTCCATTTGCCAAACATGAGGTTCTGAGGTACATCGAGTCGGCAAGGCATGATAATGGTATCTCCGTATGCTGAATTTACAGTGTATAATCCAAGGCCTTAGAAAGAAAGGGAAAAAGACAGAGAAGATTTTAAGTGTTTTCTTGAGGTAACAAAGTACAGTAGTCCCCCCTTACCCACAAGGTATGCATCCCAAGACCTCCGGTAGATGCCTGAAACCACAGATGGTAACAATCTCTAAATATATTATGTTTTTTTCCTATATATACAAGATAGGACAAAAGTAGGTTTAGAGTTATTCATATGGAAAATAATACAATAGTTAATCAATAATAATACAAGAATAAACCCTGTTTTGTGTGCTCACAACTATAAACCTACTTTTGCCCCACCCTGTACATACCTATTAATAATGTTTATTTTAGAGACTGGGCACAATAAGAGATTAACAACAATAACTAACAATAAAATAGAATAGGGCAGGATAGCACAAGATTTCATGACACTATTCAGAATGGTGCTCATTTAAACTCATGAACTGTTTACTTCTGGAATTTTCTCTTCAATATTTTCTGATCTCAGTTAAAGCAAAGCCTTGGATAAGGGGCAGAGGTGGGAGGGGGTGTCTACTACAAAAAACTATTTTGTAAACTACAAATAGTTTAAGAAGCATATCTTAACAGAGGTTATTTATTATAATTTTATCTTAAATGACATACTAAAAGTGTGAAGCTAGAACACATTTACTATTTAAATATCATCAGCTATTATTTGGCTACTAAGCCTTTGAATGTTATGCAGTTCAAATTTAAACCCCCATCCCCCACAATTTTATCAGGGAATGCATAAGAGTGTATTCCTAAGGAACTCAGTGACATGTGAGGGTGTATTTCCTCTGTATTTCATAGAAAAAACATTCACTATATTTCACAGAGGTGTGGAACTAGACAAAGATCAACATGTGTTAAGTTATCAAAACTAACTTTAAATGTAGTTGTCTTTTCCATTTGAAATATCATATTTATCTTCTGGAAACTTTTTTTTAAGTATTTAAAACTAAGAGCTAATAATACATATAAGACCACACTAAATTTTAATTATAAGGGGAAATAAGCATGAAAATGCCTTCTTTTATAATAGCATTGGTTAAAATACTAGTTTTAATTTTAATAGTATATAAACTATTATCACAATAAGAATTTGTTGTATGAAAATTCTTCATAAAGTATTTACAAAGAGATTATCCTGAATTTTTGGTATACAATCTAACTTATACCATAATTTACGACTAAGACATTAAACTAAGACATTAAGTCATTAAAAATGTCTTAGTCTTATTTAATTCTTCATTGAGAAAAAGATGTAAATGATACATAATTAAATTCTGAAAGAAAACCCCATAGTTTTTGCATATGTATGTATCAGAGTATTCAAATCCATATATATATAAATGAAGTTTTAAAAAACTCAGACATTTAACTGATCATTAGTACTTAGAAAACACCTGATTTTCTACCTCATATTATTTACAGTAATCTTTAAGATTATATACTTTTATAATTAAAATACCTGTATGTCATAACTGGATATATAGCGAAGGGGCTTACGTACAGAAGAAAATGATATTTCGTCCACCAGGTGGTGCTAAAGTGCAAAGCTAAGGCATGTGCAACACACAAATAAGACCACCTTATGACTTCATGAACAAACAGGACAGGGTCAATACCATATTTCATTTTTATCCATCAATCACGACGCACACAAAATTTCATATTGGGATAAAAATCATTAACCTTCATAAATAAAAATAGGTAATAAAATTCCTATTTTAAATTTCTGTCAGTTGAGGAGGCTACTTGTCTCTAAAGTAATTTTTGCTACAGTGAACAAAATTACAAATTTTATGTATTTATGTCACATAACAACTAGTATCCAGCATTATAACATTTTAAAAATAAAGAACACAAATACAATGCATGAAAATGTGGTTTTCACTTGCTATTGAAGACAAGAGGTTTACTAAAATTGTTTGTTGTATGTTCAGTCTTATTATAAAAACTATCTCATTAATTTTTAACTTGTTTAGTCTTTCACATGTTGTAACTTTAATTCCCTTTAACTAAAACCATAGAAAACTTTAAGCCTCTAAATAAAGAGATGATTTCTTTGGTTTTATTAAAATAAAATTTGTGAGGGTTTAGACATATGTTTGCAGACATGAAAACTAATTGGAGTTAAGAAATTGCTTTATTTTACATTACAATACTCATTTTCTATAATACTTTGGCTTCTAAATATGCAACTTCATGTATTTTAAGACCTATTTGTGCACTACACAGTGCCAGGTAGCTAAGCCAAGGAAACCATTTGGGGATGTAATGTTTTGTTTTTTCAAGTATATAGCAAGATACTTGAACATGTAATAACTCTAAGGTAATCTGGATCTATACCTTAGGGCATGGCAGGACATGCATCTCTAATTATCTGGTAGCACTATGAAAGCACAGTTATTTTTGATGACTGATGATGCTCCAGAGAAGTGAAAACAACTTAGATTAGGTACCAATAGGTAAAATCCTTTGCCAGTATACAAAGGAATAAGAAAATTCCTTTCCCCCAAATTTAGTGCTTTGCGATTTCTTTCAAATCATTTAGCTTTTATCTTCCCTGGAGAACTTTAATGTGCTCTCTTGTATATATACCAAATTTTATAATAAATTTTAAAGCTCCATGAATTTCAAGTCCATAATGTCTCAATGATGAAAGTGAAATTACAACAGGGGAGAGACCATGTAAGTTTAGTCTCCGCAACCCCAGGGGCAGCTCCTGGCATCGAATGGGCATCTAATAAGATGGTTTCTCATTTGAACATTGTGTCGTCCTTTCCATTTTGGTTATCAGATTACTTCTAAAAATCAGGAGGGAGTTATTGACACTGGGATTTTGGGAGTTCTTATTCCTACCACCTATTGTCCTTAATGCATAGAAAACATGGATTTGTGCTTGGATGGCACTCTCTTTTTTGAAGAGAAACAACACAAAGCAAATATTTTTGTAAGAGTTTGTGGGTGAAACTACAGGAGAAAACATTTCTCCCTCCTCTCTCAAGAGAAATTAAGGATTATTTGTGCTCTGTGGTTTGTAAAGGATGCTATGAAATGCCTTTTGCTTACTTGTGATGACCACAATAACTTAAGGGTAATTTAAAGCAAAGATAATTTTCAATTATATAGATATTGACGGGACGGGTCTTTTAATGACAGCTTGACACCCAAAATTAGCCTGGACAGGACCCTTCAGAGCATAACAAACATAAGGAAAATAGGACATGTGACAAGAAGGATGCCAGTGGGTAACAGGCCAGCAGTTAGTTACAGACAGAGCACTGGCCCAGAGACTTAGGGCAGAATGAATGATATTTAGTTGGACAGAATTAGGGCCACAATCATGATGAGTTTAAAATAATTTTCTAATTTGTTATAATCATCAACCTTCCTCCTCTGGACTGACTCCCAGGTTCACCTGAGAGGAGTAAATGCTTGAACCTGGGGGAGAGCGAATCTCTCTAACTCCCGAGGGATAGAGTGGCCACAAAGACGACTGTGACGTGGTGCTGAATTGGCATCCTGATTTTCTAAAGACGTATCAGTCTTTTAGTGAAGTGCCCGTGAGACTCAAAGCACCCACTGACACAAAGGATTCTATTTATACTTTACATAGACGAGATTTCCTCTTTGAACTGCCAAGTCTGAATTAAATCTGGCTTACTAGAATTCTCCTGCACTTTTCTCCTTGTAATATTAATTGGTTAAATTATTCATGGTTTTGTAGCCTAGAGATTATTGGACACTATTGCAAATATATTAGTTGAATGCCTATGATGTCCTTCCTCAAAGAGGTTAAATATAAAAAGTAGAAGAAATGTGTGTGTGCACAAGCATGTACATTTCTATATGGTACATGTTATATCTATGTGTACATGCACATGCCATAAGATACTTTAAAATGGTCCAGAACATTTTTGTGTTAAGTGTGTTCTATAAATTTAAGATATTGTTATCCATTTAATAATTTAATATACTACCATTTTTATCAAAATGTCCTGGCATAAAATAAAATAGAAAAACATTTCAGATCCGAGATGTGTATACTTATTTAAGTATTTTTATGAAGACTTACTAACTAAAGATAGAACAATAGAACTGGAGAGGCTATGCAGGAGAATTCAGTCAAAATATATGGGAAAATCACAGCATAAGGAAAATCTCTCGACCAAATAATCCTGACATGTAGACTCTCAGGCAGGTAGTCACACAATACAAGGTAGTCATGGTTGTGCATTTTGTACAGCAAATAATTTAAAGATGCACTGAAAATGAACTCTGGTAAAAAACTGAACTTAGGTGAATGCTTTTTATTTCAAACTGAAATAATAAAAATATAATAATATTGACCACATTGGTGAGAAATACTTTTTCTGCAACAGTTAATTCTTAAGGATTATCAAGTTCCAAGTAGTCATTCTTTTTGCATTGTGAACATAGACGTTTGAGTTGAGGTGTCTTAAGATTCAGAATCTGCTACCACATTTCAAGCAGAAGATCATCAAAGAGTATAGAAAATAGAATAAAAATTAAAGAGAATCTATTTTTACATGGTGTAATTGATCATGGCTAATTATTTTTATTGCATTGTATTTTAATAGCATCATCAGTCTTAAAAGCATTCTTTTAGCTCTGCAGTCCTGTTAGGTGTCATGGAGGGGCTACTCACAATTATAATTGGCTCAGAGCTTATAAGAAATAATTTCCAGTTCCTAAGGAAATTTTAGAGAAATTTATTTGTGCAAATAAACTGTTGGGGAAGAAGTAGGTAGAAATAAAAAAGTTATCCTTAGAAGTGACTTTCATATTTATCTGGCTGAATTTGACAGTTAAACATGCTAATAATGTCCCTATATGCTTTATTAATAAATTCAGATGTGTACAACTCTAACTCAAACATGCACATATTTTGTAACTTCAGTTTATAGCACTGTTTCTCAACCTCATCACCGCTGACATTTGGGCTGAATAAATCTTTATCGTGGAGAGCTGTCCTGTGTGTGTGTAGCAGCATCCCTGCCCTTGCCCGTGAGATGCCAATTGCACCCTCCCCCACTTAAGACAAGAAGAAAATCTCCTGCCGTGACAAAGGTCCCTGGGAGAAAAGTGGCCCCCAAGCTCTGCTCTAGCTGAGAACCACTCCACTGGTTTCGTTCGGCCTTCCACCAGACTTCTTTCACTCAATAGGACTGGTTTCCAATAAAGGGATTTTGTTACAGAATAGAATCTTAGTGCAGGACTAAGTTATATTCAGTAGGACTGAATGTGAATGAAAGGATGGAGCCAGAAAGAGCACATAATAATGCTTTGTTATTATCAAATTCAAATTGGTTTTCCTCACAAAACATCTTACATTAAACTACACAGGGGCAGGCATTGATTCCCAATTCTAGGAATTTAAGATTCAATTTCTTTACAGAAATGTCAAGAAACATTCTGTCTAATTAGTTTAAATCATGTGCCACAATCAAACACAAATTATACACGCTATATGTACTTTCTAAACTATACATATGACATTTTATTTAATAAGATATTATACCATAGTTCTTTTGATAGAAGGTGAAGTAGACAGTTTTAAAGCATCTTCCAAACCTGTGATTTTATGATTCAATGACACAAAGTTATCTCACTACACTTCCCATACTTATCTGCATTAAATATGAGTTTAAGGTTTTTGTGAAGGTTGTGCGACATAAAACAAGTAAGACTGCGTGTGTATGCTTTGTGCGTTACAAGGGCCTATAATTCCCAAGGGATTTAGAACAGATGCAGATGGGAGAAGACATCTGATAGAATCCAGCATTATTTATGTCATTATTTTGAGAACTGAGAAAAGGGTTTTTCTCCTCTCGTTTCCTTTTATAATTTCCTGTCAATAAACTTGGGTCAAGTTGTGTCCTTGCTGACTCTGAAGCAGGGAAACATTTGTTTAACATTTACTTTCTGCACTGCCTTTCAAAGGGTCATATATTGTAAAGCATGTACGACTGTATAATCGCTCTAAGAAAATCAGTCATTATTCCTGTCTCTTTCTCCCTGAATCAGTTCCTACAATTCTATAATTGCATTACATGATATCTTTAGATACAATGGTGAGGCCATTGTGGAATAACATTTAAAAGGAAAAGGACCATCTTATTGTTATAAAATACTACTGGTATACAGAAATATATTTTAGGATGTGTGCTCTTTACTGCATTAGAAATTTGGTATGTTATAATGCTCAAACTATTCAAATTTTTAAAAAGTATAGGTCAATGTAATAATCCATACTGTATTTTAAAAAGGAGATTTATAGAAACAATACAAATTTTAAAATAGAGTATCAGAGTTTGCACTACTGTGCTGAAAACTATCTTCTCAATTTACCATTTCCCCATAGCTCATTATACAATAAGCATGAGATGGTTTATGAGGCTGGGTAAGTCATAATTCTTCCCAATTAGTTTAGGCTTTGCCCACCTCTCCTTCATTTTATCAGTGTTCCTTAGGCTCTGGCTAAGTTTTTATACATTCTTTAAGGCCTATCTCAAAATCATTCATTTATACATTCAATTCAATCATGCATCATCTATTTACTGAACATCTTCCTTCAGGCACATTGCTAGGTGCTCTTTGTGGGGAAAACACATACAAAGAATACTGAGGCCTGTTCCTCAAGGGACATGATGGAATACATATGGTCTGCTGAACAGGTTATGTAAGTGTTGTGGGAATGCAGAGAAAGGAATCCCAACAATGAACGAACTTGAGGATACTGGTAAAGGCTTCATGGAAGAAATTTCATTTACCTTGACCACTAAATAAATGTTTCTATAGATGGAGAGAGAAGCCCTACTTCAGCAGAAAGTCATACACAGTACCAGGCGGACACTTGGTCTCCTCTTTTAAGGCAAACTCAATTTCTTTAATTAGGGCAATTTCTATGTAGTGAATATTTGGTCTTCATATGGGCTATGTCCTAAGACTGGCAGTTTTCCCAAATTCATAAATGCAAGTAAAAGCTGCCTAATAAAATGCAATAATAGACTGTTAGCTTTCTTTACTTTCACCTTCAACACCAGCATTTGGATTCCTTTTGGGACTACTTTAAATTATAACCAAAAAATGTCATTTAAAAATTATTTCAAAGCAACATAATTGATTTAAGTTGTAGAAGCTTATTTTTATTTTTTGAGAGATGCCTCATAAATTATAAATCAGCAAATGTGTAGATTCTACTGCACTTGTTAGAATTTAACTTGGGGTCCATAATGAACTCCAGGGCATCTATGATTCCTCCAAACCAATGTATAAAAGCCCCAAAATGTGGCATTAAAAACATTTATTTTATGCAGAGAGAATTCAAAGCTTCCATCAAATTGTCAAAGAGAACATTATATAAAAATAAAATATTTAAGGTTCCTTCTGAATTGAACGGAACCTGCGGAAGCACATTGTAATGGTATCCGTCCGATGTTAAAAGGCTAACGCCCTTTGATCCAGTCATTCTACCACTGGGCATCTGTCCCACAAACGTTTCTGCACAAGTGCACAACTCATACAAAGATAATACAGCATCATTTTCAACACTAAAACACTGGAGTAACTTAAATGTTCATTAACATGGGAATAATAAAATCAAATGTACATCCATGCAATGTTATACATGAACCCATTGAAAAGAACTGAGAGCCAAATATATTGTTTCTTTTTTCTCTCTATATTCTACCATTCATTCATTCATTGACTCCTGAGGGCCTACTTTGTGCCAACAACTGTTCTTGGGTGGGAAATCCAGCAGTAACACATAAACAAACAAATAAATCAAATCTGATAAGCTTGCTCTCATGGAGCTTAAATTCTAAATATACATATAAATATATCTATTTGTTTATTATTTAAAAGTTCAATTTCTCTTTAGTAAGGGGGAAAATTATCAGTTTAATTGCCCCAGTATACCTCAAGCTATTGGAGGGTTCACTCAATTTGAAATTTGCCGCAGCACCATGCCCAGGAGCTCGATGATAATGGGTAAAACAACACCCCGCTGCACCATATTGAAAGGAACTCTCAAGAACGTGTTCCTGGACCCCATATTCTGTTCTCTGCATTTAGCATTCCAGAAAGCCTTGTGCCATTTTTTGAAAATCCAAGGAGTCCAACAAGGTAAGGGCAAGGGGCACTATGCTGATTAGAAGTCAGTATCTTAAAATTGTTTAAACAAAGTTATTTTTGCTTTAAAAAAACTTTTTAAAGGCATATAACATACAGACAAAATAGTGCACAGACCTAGACTTTTTGAAATGTCACTAAACACACCAAGTTTAAAGATTCTTTGGCAACTAAGTGTCCTCACATTCTCTGTTGTGATGAGACCGGGATTCCCACACCTTTGTCCCAGAGCTGACCTCTGTGTTTACCAAGTTATCATTCCTCAGGATGAATTTTTGACTATGTTATGGGGCCAAGGGCAGCATGCCAAAAACACTGGTCTTTTTGCAGGACAAACTTAAATAAGAAAAGCATTTAAAAACACTTACTGCTGTGTGTGCCCACATGTGCATTCATGGGAAGTAAGGGGAGAGAGGGCAAACACATTAAATCACAGAGTTTAAATTTTGTATATGAAAAGAACAACATTCTACATTTTATTTTAAAGTAGATTTTCACAATGAAGAAGTCTAAACATGAGACTGTTTAAGCATATTTTCCTTTATATGATGCAATTTGCTCATAAAAATTAAAAACATTTACGTAATTAATTTATGTTAGTTGAAGTTCATAAAATTGACTATTGTCTACTGTCATACTGCTCCTAATTATCTAGGACTTGATGCTGTGTTTTTAAGGTGCTCATACAAAGAGAGTCCTCCACCCAGACAATTATTCAATATAATGCAATATAAGAAAAATAATAAGTAAAATATTATTTTCCTCTGCTCCTCTTCCTGCATTTGTTCTTACATTGTACCCAGATCCTGGGGACTTCACTTTGGAGCTAGCTTAATAAAAGAGGTAGGTAGTAGAAACCAATATTTGAACTTTCCCCGGGTCAAAATAATGCAAGGGAAAGATGAGCACTTTTATGCTCGATTGCTCTGAATATTTTCTGAGCATGCGTTACAGGTTTAACTACTTAAGGGTATCTGTTATATTTCAATGGTGATACTTACATTTTCTTGTGTATTTTGACATAAATTGTATTTAAATTCTAAATGCAGTTCAATTACTTTTAGCAAGAACAACAATTGTACTGTATTCTTGAAAATACTATCAATAGGAAAGCAGGCACAAAGCTTCATAAAGACCTAAATCGCATCATCTGAAGTAGTGGAAACTTTGGAATTGAGACTCGAGTCTGCCTTTAGAAAGAGTTCATAGTTATTGTAACATTATTAAATTTGTTTGTACGGCAAATAATTTAATGCCATACAACTAAAAGACCTCTTGATTTGAGAAACTCAAAGCTATCCTTGATAACAATCCCCAAAAAATACACAAATTTCTAACAGCTTAACTATTTCTCAAAATATCTTAGAAAAGATATATCACAAAGACTTTTAGCTAATAAGGATCATTATTATTTTCACAGAAAACTTCAGTTAATAACTTGTGCTAATTCTATTACTTTACCATTTAAAGTACTATTCAACAGCATTAGAGAATTTTAATTATAACTGAGGTAGTTATTACCAGTGATAGCTAATGAACTGTTACGGCTACAGAATGAGTAGAATAGTCAACATTTGCTTCTGGATTGGTTGAATGATCTTGTCAAGTATGCACGCTTCTGGTATATTTCATGTTAAGTATTAACTAAATACCAAAAAGAAATGTTTACATAGGATGAGATAGGTTTTTGCTATCTTTTGTTTTTCGCATGAATCCCAATTAGCATTGCCTGTGTCTCCTGAGCATACAGATTTCAATCAAACATGGTAAGTAATAAAAGTCAAGAAACTATTTAATAGGTTTTCTCACATATTCCGTACACATTGCTGGCTGGTTTCCAGGACGGAGATTTGTGTAAATTCTACGCTTTTAATTGACAACTCCCGAGAGGTGCTGTAATATAATTTTAGGTCACGGGAAGAAAATGATGGCTTTCTATGGCATTTCTCCTTTCTTTAAAAACTAAATGCAGCTTACTATAAAATCTAGTTTTCTAGTTTTGAGGAAGAAGGAGCAATAGAAAGATTTGTCCAAGATAATAAATAAATTTGAAAGAGATGAAAATCACAAGAAAAGTATTTAGAAATAAAACAAAGACTTATATATACCTAGGAAATCAGCATAATGTGTTATGTGAAATTGAAATCATCTTCTGGACTTTAGAGATCTTGAGTCACCTCAAAGACCAAGTAAGCATGGAAAATAATACCCACAGTAGCTTGTCCACGGTGACAGCTCCATTAAGTAACTATGGAATGCATGAACTCTCAGAGACAAGTATGTCATGCATTAATATTAACAATAACTTTTCATATATTCCATTTACCCTGACAGTTGTTACTCTTAATTGATGAGTGGGAGGAAAAAAGGGAAAGAGAACAAGATAATTCAGGAAGGTGATGAGTGGAGATGAGAGATATAGGAAGCTGTATTGAAAGGTAGTTTTATCATTTCTAAGGGTGTCAGAGTGGAGGAGTATTAAAAGATTTTTAAAAATCTTGTGAAATCTGGACCTGAACTTGGCTCTGGCTTTGAAACCTTCTCTAATTCCCGAAGACTTCAACTCTGAAAGCGCCATTTTATAGTCCCAGCAGCCAATTACAACTTTAAAATCGGCTGTATTTATGCTTTAATTTAGAAAATGGTTTAACGCATCACAGAAAAAATTTTGGAAAACTAGCTATCGTAGACAAGATGGGCATGAAAATGTACCTCATAGCCTCCAACGGCAAGGAATGTAACTTTCTGAGGGCTGCAACTGCGACACTCTAACATCCACCAACAAGTTTGTGCTAAGGCCGCACTTTCCACTACTGTTCTCAGCTCATGACTGAGCAGAGCAGGGATATGAAGGCATGTAAGTTTCTGGGAGAAAGGCACTCCTTTGAACGTTGACTATGGTTAAGGACACCCCAACTTCCAGACAAATATTCCTTAGGCTGCATGAAAATTTAAGACATGCCCACCAAACCTTCTAATACTCATGTCAGAGTTACATTGCAGTCTGATGATTCCCCAGCTCGCCACCTCCCTCCTCGCTTTTTTCTAACATTGCTGTTTCCTCTACTTCCAAGGCTTGCATGTTTAATCCATTTTGGCATCTGCTTCTCAGAGGCTTCTGACTAACACTTGGGGGAAATCAGACAGAACATAAACACCTTGATGCTCCTCTAATATTAGTAAATAAAGATTTCAATATGAAAACAATGAAAGAAAACTGCACATTGATTTGGTAAAGGGTTAGCTAAATTAAAAACAAATAATACAGTAGAGCAATAATAGTCATAATAATGGACTTTTTATAGTACTTTATAGTTCTCAATATTCTTTTGTGTATATTGTACATTTTTGTATTTGAGCCTCACAAAAGTCCTGTATGATGAGCAAATAAACCTGTATGGTAAACAAGTATTAGGATATTTCATTTTACTAATGAGACACTGTTTGCCCTGCAAAGCTAAGAGACGAGTCCAACATCACTAAGCCAGTATGTGGTAGAGCCAGGGCTCAAAATTAATTTTCAGCTCAAGTCCAATTCTCATCATTATTATATATAGAGAAAATGATTACAGGTCCACACTTCATTTTGTATAATGGCCAATTTAGGAACATTGCTTGAAAAGTGTTATAATGATTCCCATATTTAGACCTAGATATTTTAAAAATCCTGTAGATTGGAGGGAATACAAAGAAAATAAACTAACATATTTGATTACCTATCTCTCAATGGGCTGCTATGCTGCAATGGAGCATCTATTCCCAGGTACACTAACTACTGTCCATGACAACTCATCTAATTTTCGAAAGAACATAAAAAACTGAAGAGGTAGGCACCTTGCAGATAAGAAACCAGAGGTATAATAAGGCTCTTTAAGGTAGACAAGTCACTCAGTTAACAGAGGGTAGCACTTTGTGCATTTCAAACACCCAGAAGAGTAGAGATATGGACTACCACAAAAATGTTATTGAATGAATACAATGAAAAGGATAGGATTCAAACCATCTCCCTAATTTTAAAACCTATGTCATTCCTTTCCATCAAAAATACTTTTTTCTCACAATTACAACTTTTAAGTGAGATGAAAATTTAAGTTCACACCAAAACCTGCACATGAATGTTGTAGCAGTGTTACTCATAATTGCCAAGCCTTAGAAGCAATCAAGATGTCCTTCAGTAGGTGAATAGATACCAACTGCGGTACAGCCATACAATAGAATATTATTCAACTATAAAAGGAAATGAGCTACCAAACCATGAAAAGACACAAAGGAACCTTAAACGCATATTGCTAAGTAAAAGAAGCGAATCTGAAAAGGCTACACACTGTATTGTTCCAACTATAGGCCATTATAGAAAAGGCAAAACTATGGAAATAGTAAAAAAGATCAGTGGTTGCCAGGGGTTCAGGCAGAGAGAGGAAGGGAGGGAGGGAGGGAGGAATACAGGAAATCTTTAGGGCAGTGAAATTATTCTGATACTATAATGGTGGATGCAACTCGTTATACATTTGTCAAAACCCATAAAATGCACCTCACAAAAAGGGAAACCTAATGTAAATCATAGACTTTTCTTAAATAATACATCAATATTGACTCTAAAAGTATATCATGCTAATGCAAGATGTTAATTAAAGGGAAATGGGGAGGAGGGACTGTTGAGGAAATATATGGGAATTCTCCTTTCAACTTTCCTGTAAACCTAAAACACATACAAATACTCCATTAATTATTTAATTTTTTAAAAAAATTCAGTCTATGAAACATATTTGATATTTAGATAGTGTCTTCTAAGTCCCTTGATTACGGAGGAGAGAAGAAAATCTCCAAGGACAGAGTTTCGCATCTACCAGCAAAGGTGATCTCAGTCTCGGCAGCTGTGTCCACAGGCAGACCTCACCAGGTGCTCACAACACCAAGACCTCAGTGTCCTGGCAGCTGAGCTGAAGCCCAGCAATCTCTGCTTTATGAGTATGTTTCCCACATATTCCCAACCCACTGAGGTGCCAATACATTTGGTTCATCTTCCATTTTAAAGAGACAGTGTCTTTGATAATTCATTCGTGGTTACTGCTCAGGGAGATAATGACACTCAAAATTCCCCTAAACTGAATATTATAATATTACCTTTTTGGCTCTGCTATTTTTAACATCTTTTAAAAACAATAGTGTCACCGAGGTTAAGAAAAAGTTCACTGTTTCTACACATCAAAAGATTTCCAGGTTACAGTGATGAGCTCTAAGAGTTTCAGGAAGGCTTCAGATTGTATCATAGCTTTTATTTATGAATCTCATTTACTGTATTTTGCTGTGTACAATGCTCACCCGCATTTTTGGTTCAAACTTTCAGGAAAAAAATCTTTCTTTTTAATTTTTAAATTCAATTATTTATTTATTTATTTATATTTAGAAACAAAACTAATTATAGTATTCTGGGATATTATTTTGCATACAGATATCATTATTCCTTTCTATAGTTATGCTTTTAATGCATAAGCATAAATAAAAGAATTAAAAACATTTATATAGGTATAGAATTAGTACTACCCATGTATAATGCGCATCCTTATTTTTCCCTCAAAAATTTGGGCACAATAGTGTGCATTATACACAGCTAAATATGGGTAAGGTCTATAACTGAAAGTACTCTAAAAGCTTCCCCCAGTAATAAATTAAAAAACAAACAAATCAAATAGAAAAGACAGAAATGTTTAGACTTTCATGGTCTGAAAATCCAACATATATACTGTACAGATGACAAAAATGACTGTGGAACCAACTTTTGATATTTCTTTTACCTTTTTTGAATTGCAGACAGCTTCAACATATGTATATGATTACTGATTACATGTTCAGTCAATAAGTATATATTAAATACCTTTTAGGTGACAAGTATGACTTTAGAGTTTGTTGCTCAGAAATCCATTGATTCTTACCTTTAATTTTAAATACTAAGAGCTATTCTACAAAGGAAATTTCCAACAAAATAGCTGACCTCACAGTCAGCAAAGGTGAACATATGGTTAATGAAAACAAGTGATACACACGGACTTCAGGAAGATGCCATTATGAAGTGTGCTATTCATTCTAAAACCTCTATGGCTGTAAGACAATTTATGATGACATATCAACATATGAGAAAGCCAATGCAGTCTCTGGAAAAGGAAAACTGCATGTGCCTGAAGAATAGACTATGTATAAATATGGGTTAAACATTATCCAATACTGTTGATGTAATTGAGAAACTGTAAAAGATGTATGTTAAACATCAAGAGCCACTTTGTATCTTAGTATCAAATATTTTTTAATTACTGACCTGTGCTAAACACTCCCTAATTTTTTCTCAGAATATTTCCTATAAACTTTTGAAATTCAAATTTCTCTTAATCCAAGGATATTATTTCATATTAATTAAAATGCATTGGACATGAAGCTATCGATTGGTTACATGTCAGATGCCATTTTTTCTGCTAGGCATACAAACATGAAGAAATTATCTATTCCAAGGAGATTAAAGTCTACAAGGAAATGCTAATGAAACACAACATGCAGCGCAGCACAGCAGTTCAGGCATGGTCTCTGGACTCAGGCTGTGTTAGTGTGACTCGAGCCCGGTGAGGTTGGTGAGGTTGGTGAGAGTTACTGAAGGTACATATGCTCACATTCCCCAGCTATGAAATGGAAGACAATAACAGTATGAAGGTTACTGGGAATAGTAAATAAATTCATATATGTAAGTCATATAAGAGTGCTTTTCATACAAGAAGTGCTCAATAAATATTAGCTATTATGAAGAGATGCTCAACAACACCAATCACCAGGGAAATACACATCAAAACCACAGTGAGATATCATCTCACGCCTGCAATGATGGTTATTACCCAAAAGCCAAAAGACAAGTACTGGCAAAGGTGAAGAGAAAAAGGAACTCCTGTGTATTGTTTGTGGGAATGGAAACGGGTACAGCCACCATGGAAAAGAGTACAAAGATGCTTTAAAAATAAATAGAAGGGGAGAGAAGATCAGGGGAAAAGAGGAAGGGTTTACAGGAACAAGTATAAAAGGACACATGGATAAAAACTAGGGGGGTGGAAATGGGAGGGAGGTGGGGAGGGCTGGGGCAGTGGGCTGGGATGGGAGTAAAAGACAGAAAACTGTACAAGAACAACAATTAAAATAAATTTAAAAAATTAAAAAAATAAACAGAACTACCATATAATGCAGTAATCTTACTTCTACCACTTCTAGGTATATATCCAAAGGAATTAAAAGCATTATATCAAATGTTTATTTGTATTCTTATGGTCATTGCAGCATTATTCACAATAGTCAAGATATGCAAACAACCGAAGTGTCTGTGAATGGATGAATACACAGAGAAAATGATACACACATGCGTGTATTCACTCTTATAAAAAGGAAATCCTATTATTAGTGACAACATGGATGAACCTAGACATTATTCTGACTGAAATAAGCTATATACAGAAACGCAAATACATACTTACAAATACAAATCTCAGTTATATGTGAAAACTAAAATTAAAATGCCCCGCCCCCAAAATCAATGACAACAAAAAAACACCCAAACTTACAGCAACAGAGTAGAATGGGTTGGGGGCAGCAGTAGGGAAAATTGGGAGATTTTGTCACAGGCCCTACTTTAACTTATAAAATGAATAAGTTTTGAAGACCTAATGTATAGCATGGTGATTATAATTCATAATAATGTATTGTGGACTTGAAATTTGCTAAGAGAGGAGATCTCAAGGTTCTTATCTGCCATGCTCACACAAAGGGTAAGTACATGATATGATGGATATTGTGAGATGATGGATATGTAAATTAGCTCGACTGTGGTAATCACTTCACAATGTGTACATATATCAAAACACCATGCTGTGCACCTTAAATATATTACATACAAATGATTAAAAACATATATACACAATATTTTTAAAATATTTACCCAAGGATATGTTTATGGATTTTAGAGAGAGTGGAAGGGAAGGAAAGGAGAAGGGAGGGAAAGGAGGAAGGAGAGGAGGAGGGATGGGGGAGGGGGAGGGAGATGGAGAGGGAGAAGGAAAATCTGGTTGCCTCCCATACATGTCCTGACCGGGGATGAAACCAGCAAACTTTTCGTGTACAGGACAATGTTCCAACCAACTAAGACATCCAGCCAGGGCTATATACAATTTTTATCTGTCAAAATATCTCAATAAAGCTCAAAATATGTTAGCTATTATGTCTTCCTGGCTTCAATTAAATGGAACAAAAGAGATTATATGTGAAATGTTTTAGAAGTAGAGGAAAGACTAACGAACAGATTGGAGAAGACTTTACCCAAAAAGGATATTCATATTAATCTTCAAAGATGAAGGCTTCTTTAAGTGAGAATGAAAGAAGCGCCATGCAGAAGAAGGGCTAGGAGCAAAAGGCCTGATCTAGCTCGGCCAGGGTGGCTTGACATTTAGGGCAAGGGAGGAAATTGAGCTGGGAAGGAAGCTACGTGGGTGATAGTGTGAAAGCCCTTAAATAACACCTGGAAGAATTTGGACTTGATCTTGTAAGGAGTGTGGAGGCAATAAAAGCATTTTTGGTGTATTTTAAGGATGGCAGAAAAGTGGTCGGGTTTCTGCTGTTGAAAGTTCTCTTTAGCAGCCGTGCGGAGGACGACCAGCCAGAGAAGGGACCGAGGGCGAGTAAACCTGTTAGAAAGGTAAAGTGTTTAGGTCACGTAATAATAGTGAAATAGAACTGGGAATGAAGAAGAGGAAATATGGTGAAGCGGAGATATTTCCAAAGTGGAACTGACATGAGCTTCAGTAAATTTGCTGCATCATGCAACTACAAAGTTCACATTTCCCAACACAGCTAAATACACTGCTCACATGAGGAACAGCTAATACTTCGTCTCTGTAGAAGCACATCGCACACTATGTGCGAAATCACACACTTGCTAAGCAAATAAAAAAGCTGCCTTTTTGTGTTAGCTCTTTGGAAAAGCTTGAGACTAAATAAGCAGTACAGTCCAAAGCAAATATTAACTCTGGGGGTGTTAGGTGCCTGGATTTCTAAATGCAAATTGTTAATGTAACATGCATTCTGGCTTCAAAAGATGCAAGCCGTTTTTGGTAAACACTACAGAAAAAGAAAGCCCAAAGGTTTAACGTAAAGAGTCCTTTAAAATATTGCTTTCTTAAAAAATACAGGCTTTGTGCTTACCAATTAGAGCTTTGATAAAGAAAGCTCAAAAATGAAACGTGAAAGATAAAGACTTACAAAATGGTGCTTTTCAGTCACCACTAATTTTTCTGTTTTTGTAGCAGTTTCTGAATACTTTTAGGAGTCTAGAAGTGTTTCTGAAAACACTGATGAGTGGATTAAGGACCTCATGCAAAGATCTAATACAAAATGGAAAGCCATTGTGCTATTATTGTTTAAACATTCCAATTCCCCAGCGACAGTGTGACCAAAGCTATTTGCCAAGCACCACTGCTGCTAACTTTGGTTACTAGTGAATTTCAGTTTTCATTTGAAGCATACGCCTCTCTCACACAGGGAAAGAGTGGAAAATATTACTTACATATGTTTCAAATATGTCTTTTGAAATTTGCCGACAGCCAGGAGTTAGCAACCTCTGGTGTTCTTTTTCCTTCCCTGCTCTACAAAAGAGCAATAGAGTGATCTGTGCGCTATCCATCCCACTAACCTGCACTTGCCTGGATAATGGCCTTCCCCTATTCACCATTCAGTTGCCTCTGTGTGCTTTCCTTCAATGCCCGACTCTGGGGAATGACTTCCCAAATTATGGCCTCAAACCCCTAGGATTCGGGACTGTCACATCCCCCAGCTCTTTGTTATTAAAATGTTTGCCATTGATGTCATGCCGCAGATGTGATGGTTAAGATATAGATAAAATGTCAGTTCTATAACTCATAGTTGAAAGAATACTAACATAGGAATCTAGAGACTGAGTTCTTGTCTTAGCTTTAACTCTAAATTATTGTATCCTTAAGAATTATCAAAGCCCTGGATGGTGTGGCTCAGTTGGTTGGAGCATTGTCCAGTACGCAGGTTCAATTCTTGGTCAGGGCACATGCCTGGGTTGCAGGTTCAGTCCCTGGTTGGGACATGTGCAGGAGGCAACCAATTGATGTTCTCTCATATCAATACTTTTCTTTCTCTCTTTCTCCCTGTTCCTCTCTCTCTGGAATCAAAAAATATGTCCTCAGGTGAGGATTAAAAAAAGAATTATTAAAAATTTTCATTACATTACCTAAGTATGTAATGTTTTGAGTGTTGGCATGTACCATGTTTTATATCTCTCTAACATGCTATCACAAAAAGCTCATGAGTTTAGAAATAATGTTGCAAAAAATTGTGAACCAAGAGGGAACCATTTTGTTTAAATATGGAACAATATGAATTAATATTATTTTATCTTAATTACTTTAATTATGGATAATAAAAATTAACTGCATTTCAAAATTAGAGTAATGTTTCACATATTCAAGATTATTCAGATATAATTTTCTAGGTAATTCAAATGTAACCCCTATTTACCGCAGATTTTTAATCTTTAATTCTTTTAGACAGAAAACATCTGTACTGCATTGCCTACTCTCCTGACTTCCAATCAAATTGTATGACAATAGCTAACATTTTGTATGTTTGAAAATGTACCTTCCATGTATGTCATCTCTTAAATCAAATATTATTCAGACTATAAATGAACTTTCTTTGTGACAACTCAGTTATCACTATAAGCATATACTATGCTGTAACTTAGTGAGGATCTCAGAAACTACTAAAGTGATTAATACCTGTTTGCCAACATACTAAACAGCCGCACCCCAACAGGATTTTGAAATTGCTGTCTTGTTTGAAATGATTCATCTTTTATCTTGCTCTTGCGGTCGGCACTCACTGGTGCTAAGGCTAACAGCTCCAATTCGCTCCGGACCTCAGAGCCTGCAGAGTGCTGCCCCATGCGTTGCTTCAGGGCTGTGATTGCCTTGCAGTCCCTTCCCAATTCGCCACAAAAGTGCCAGGCCTTTGCAAACAGATAACCGAACTTAAAAAGAGATTCTATTTAAAGAGTAAATAGTCTTTGAGTGAGGGCCCTAAGGAGTTTTCTTAAGGTCTTGTTCATGGACATCAGCACTTACTTTGGCTGCTCAGAACCTTTGTACTTCCCATGGGTTCTCGGCTGACCCCTGAATGGTTGAGGTTGGCAGATAAGCCTCTGGCTCTATAAAATATTTCTGCTACTGCACTTTTATAAGGAACTGTCTAGTGATTTATAGACATTGTACATTAGAATGTGGAATAACCTTAAAGGTCATTTATTGCAGGACACCCATCATATAACTGGGGAGGATGGGTACCAGAGAATTTTTATTATTGAAGGCAGAACTGGCTTAACTCTTCTGATTCTCAACCCAATATTTTCCTTAACACCACATTGTGCATTTGTTCTAAATCACCTTGGTGTTTTTTAAATGCTGAGTTTTGGAGAGTTTGGCACAAATGCTAGGAAGAAGATAATGTATTTTCAAGCGTAGGTACTATGACATGCAATGAAGCATTTAATAGAACCACTACCTTTCCCACTATTAAATGTAAAGATTGTATCAGTATTTTCTCTGGGGTTTCTAAAGTTAGAGAGGAGACACTTTGAAAGAGACGTTATCAGGGGAACACTTTTAATGTATATTATCATCTAACTACTATGTTGTATGCCTGAAACCAATACAAAATAATATTAAATGTACACTATAATTAAAAAATAAAAAGTAAATATTCATTCTTCCTGTCAAAAGAAGGAAGACTGATTTTTTAAAAATGTCATCTGACTATTCACCGCACACAAAACCTGTATCTTGAAAATACAGACTCCTTAAAGGAAAAGGAAAAAAGCAAAAGAGAGTGAGGGAAGAAAAGAGGAAGTGAGGGAATGGAAGGAGAGAAGAAGGAAGGAAGGAAGGAAGAAAGGAGTGAATGAACGAATGAATGACGAGGAGCAAAGTTAGTCATTTTGCATATAATATTAAGGCAGTATGGCAATTTTTGTGTTTCAATAGTTTTTTCCCATCATTATATGAACTATAATTAGTTTGTTATTTCAATTGCAGCTTTTTGACAGCAGGGCAAGGGTGGCTAGACTGGTTGCTTTTAAATAATTGTGTGGCTGAAAAACTTATTACTATTCCCCCTAAATACTGCACTGTCAATTAAATACAATTTACAACAAAGGTTTCGGTGTTCAAGTGAGTGACAGCTGTAACTTGATATTTAATACTTTGTAGGTGATGACAGTAGGAATGAAATTGTTGCTTATTACAATTTTTAGTTTATGCTTTTGTTGGTCAAATCACTACACTGGAATAGATGGAAAATAAACAAGGACCCTGAGGTTACAATATTTCATTTTAATAAACATACATGGTAAAATAGAAGCAGCTTATATATCTCACTTTAGAAAAGTTGGATTGTTAGTTCCCCGTCAGTAACAACTTTGCACCATGTTTTTATACTTAACAACAACAGCAACACCACAAATGAAGTACACTTTTTCCTTTGATTAGGAGAAACTGGCATGAATAATTGCAGATTTGTTCTCATGACATATTCATGATGATTCACATATTTGGCACTAGAAGTAGAATTCTGGAGAAGAAATTCTACTGTCAATTAATGTGGAAACTGTGCTGGTAAATCAAGTATAACATCGAAGAAATAAATTGGGAGATTTTTGCTGACATGAATCCTAGACAAAACCTGTAATGAGGACCCCAGATAGACCAGACAAGAGAAGCCAATCCACAGCTCACTGACCTTCTACAAGCAGGCTCTGAAAATAGAGTGGTTATTTGGTGAAGTAATTTAAAAAAAAAAAAAAAAAGGATAGCAGGCATTACATTATTTTAAAGGACTGGTATTCATCAGCATAGCAATTCTAGAAACTCAATTTAAAACAGCAGTTCTCCCTGGGGATTGCTAGAATTAAACAGAAGCAGAATGTTGAAGAATGGAGCAGTGAGGGCAGCCACATTTGAACTCAGATCATTTGAGTAAGCTGTTCTCTCTAGAAAGCACATGGGCTTCCCACCAGCAGATCATGAGGAAAAGTGGTTTTGCTTGCCATCCCTGCTAATGTTTACCTCACTTAATTATTTGTATTTAAACTTGACTGGCCAATTATATCACATAGGAACCTCTGTACCCCCAACAGATTTTAATCAATGAACAAAAATTAATTGGTATGTAGAAGGACAGACATGAATTAATTTATAGAACATATTTTTAAGGCAAAAAAATTCTTTTCTCCAGCAAGATGAAAGAATTTTTCTATTCATGGTTGGAAATTAAACCATGTTATAGCTATGTGAGATTGTTCACTGGGAATTTGGAAAAGAATTAATAAAACATACCTCATACCTTATCACAAGGCCCATTTACCAAACTGACAATATTATACCATGAAGAAAATCAACAAAATTTTGACATTCTTTTGTAGCAATATATAACATACTAATCTCATCTTTTGTCTTAACTGGTAATTCACTTATCAATTTTTGGTTTCCTCTTACCTAAAGTCATTTACTTCTAGAGCGTGTGAGATATATGAACATTTTAAATTGTTTTCTAGCTTTTGGATATTAAAGATATAAGATCTCCACTTCTACATAGCTTTGAAAATTCTACTTTGCTTGGAGTTTTACAGTGATTTAAACATCATTTCTATTCAGTTAGTACACACTTAACCACTTTTCTGAACTCAGAAGTAATTTCGTGACACGCTTATTTTATTTATTGCCATTCATTTACCTAAAGAAGGGTAAGATAAGCTATGCCTTTTCTATTGGTGAACATGTATATCAGTTGACCATAGGTTAATACAATTCATAAAATTCTGAAAATCATCAATATTTATATATCATATTGGAGAAACTTTTTTTTTATAGCAGTTAGCGATGGAACTTAACGTAGAGGGGAAAAATACTAAAGGCATTGTACCATAACCCATACTGTATTCCTGTATATAAAAATAATACAACAGAGATTTGGCAAGGTATTATATAAATTGTTAAACTAAAATGTTTGCATTGGAACTTCTGTTTCACTACTGGATCATTCGGGGCCTCTGAAAGTTTTTATGTTGAAGAGCTTTACTAGATTCCTTCAGAGTCAGTAGCCTCTCTTGCAGACAGTAGAGCTCCAAGCACAAAATTCGGAGGTATCAGAGACAGTGGAGTACCAGAAACAATTCGGCAAAGCTAATACGTTATGTCACACTGAGCAGATGAAAGCAAGAAAGATAAACACACGTTATACTAATAAACAGATAGATAATTAAAACATACACATACCACGGCAGGGTAGGCAGGGTAACAAACATAACAGGCTGGTAACAAGGTAATGAAACAACACAAATTGTACGATGATTCTTCTATTGAGACCCATGTTCTAAATTTCTTAATGAAGTATTCTCACATTTAATTTTTAGAAAAATTTTCATTTATGCTGAAGTTTCATATTTAATTTGGGCAGAAAGTAGAGAAGAATGAAGCAGAAAACTACAGCATGGGGGGAAACCCCATAAGTTTGGTATTCACGGGAGCATCCAGTGCCATTTCCTTTCCCTTCATCCCCCACTTCTTTCTTCACAGGCACCAGTCTCCTCAACTCTAAGGCAATGTGCAGCTGGCAGCTTGTCCCAGGCCAATCCCCTGAACCTGTCCTCAAAGCCCCCTTTTCCCTGACTTCCCAGTGAGCTAAAGCAGGCCAGCCTAGGCTCTCCTGTTGCTTCTTCTGTGCTAAGCCCTTCTTTGTTTCACCATCCCCAGCTTTAAAAAATGAATCCTCATAGTCACTTGGACTTGTGTTGTGAAATGTTTCCTATGGGAAGTCAAGAACGCACATACTACAGCTGGCCCTAGGCAGGCTCTCAGGGCCAGATCCCTGTCCGGTAACAGGGTGACCAATCCTGATATATTATACACAGATTCAAATATAAAGACAAAGAGTACTTAAAGGGAAGTCCTTATCAATCAGAATGGCTGGAGAATGCTTTTCTACCTTCTCTATTTTGTATCTACAGAGAAGTACTTCTTATCTTCAATATCTTATGTGACTTTTTAAAAATCACCCTTTCCAGGTAGAAATGATTCCTTATTGTTTGAGGAAAATAAATAGAAAATATCATTGTTTTCTGGGTTTAGGTGGAAAGAAAGTACATTTTATTTGAATTATTTTCCTTAAAGTATACTACAAAACTTTCTTTTCTTCATTGATTTAATTCAAAAATAGAGTAGAAGAGTTTTTTTCTTTAGCCCCTAAGAATAGTTAGAAAGAGATAATAGGGTGAAAGAGGAGATGGAACAAACCGATTCAATTTGTTTCATATGTGAGGGCTAACCTTCTTCATTGCTCCTTCTTGTCTCTTCCTTATACTTCTGCCACATACACATATTTTTATTTAATTGCACACCCAGAATATCTAACCTCACTGAGCAGGGTGAGAAGTAATCTCTTCAGAAAAGACCTTTTCTATTAATAATAAATTACCTCACAACTTTACTCAAAGGTAATCTTATCTACCTTAGTCTCTCTGTTCTGTTAATGCATTTAACACCAAGAATGTCAAAAGACCTTGAGAGTGGCAGATGAGAGAGCATGCAGACTGATGTTTGTGATGATGGTATGACAAGTCTAATAAAACTGCAGACAATGAGATACAAAATATATATTTCCTTTTCAGTGACTGAAGGGGACAGAAAGCTTTTCTTTAAAAGCCTGTTTATTGAGTATCCAAAGTATTACTTTCTCTGTCCTTTTCCTCCATCCTTTTCCTTCCTTCCTTCCTTCCTTCCTTCCTTCCTTCCTTCCTTCCTTCCTTCCTTCCTTCCTTCCTTCCTTCCTTCCTTCCTTCCTTCTCTGTCTCTCAGAACACGCAAAACAAGCAAAGCTCTTTGTAAATTCACACTGTTCAATTTCCTCCTCTGCACAGCAAAATGTCCTTCTTGTACCACAGTTCATACCAAAGGGGTATGAGACTCTGAGATACCAGAAGTCCCTATGCTTCAAGGGTTTGCAGCACCAAAGAAAAAGAAACCAAAGAGCTAAATTACATCTGGTTGTTCTAGTTTGCTGCCTTGGAATACATTGTCAGGTGCTTTGCAAAAAGGACCTCACAGCTCTTAGGAGCTCATCACCTCAGATCCATTCAGAGGTGGAAGAAGTGGTATTATTTCAGTGAAGTGGTTAAAAAATATTCAAAGCTCCCAGGCAAAAAAAATCTCCCCTGACCTGAATGAGTACAGAGAGAGGTAGGAAAGCTTTTGAAAGGAGAAAAGCAGCATTAGTGCACCAAAGAGAAGGGAGGCTTCTGGCACTAACTAAGAGTAAGAGACAAGATAAACAGATGAGGGCATCATAAAGATAAAGAGGAAAGCATTTTTGCTTGGTGAATGACCACTGAACATCTGACCCTGATATCTTTTCTAAGAGAGATAACACTGTTTTTTCTTTAGTAAGTGAGTTGCTGCATAGGCTGAAAAATGAAGGAAGGAAGGAAGGAAGGAAGGAAGGAAGGAAGGAAGGAAGGAAGGAAGGAAGGAAGGAAGGAAGGATTCATCAAACAATAGCCTTTTCTACATTCCAGAATATGTCAGACTAGTGATATCATGCATTATATTCCCCTTATAAAAATACTAGTAAATCATTCTGATTACAAAAGAAGTGAAAGTTGATGACTTTAGAAAAAGAATTAGTTTTACACCAAATATACAATAACTTTTTTCTAAAGGGCCCCAAATCCTCATATCTTCATACACCCTTCTTTATAGTATGCAATGGATAAAGAAAAAATGATTTCATTCTACAGTAGAGGAAATAAAACAGAAAACTCTTAAATGGTTTTAATGCATAAGGGTATTTTAAACACATCATCTTTAGTACACAAAACAGTCTTGGGATCAAATGCTGGCTTCATCATCTATAAGCTGTGAGCTGGAGAAGTTCCTTAAACACCCTAAACCTCAGCTTCCTTATGTGTGCATTAAGGATAATGATAGCCTTTATATCTCTGGGTTGTTTTGAGGCCAAAATGAGTTAATTTAAATTACCACAGTAGAGTCTGATACATCAGAATATTTTATTGCTGCTGTAACAAATACCATAGAAACAGTGGCTAAAAAACAAGAATTTATTATTTCACAGCTCCCTGAGGTCAGAAGTCTGACACTGGTCTCACTGATCTAAAATCAAGGTGTCAGCAGAGTTATGTTTCCTTCTGGAAGCTCTGGGAGAATCCATTGCCTTGCCTTTTCCAGTTTCTAGAAGCTGCGTGTGGTGCAGTCCTTGTTTTGTGCTCTCTTTCTCCACCTTCAAAGCCTGCAAATGTTGCATCTCTTTTTCTCTCACTGCAGCAGGGAAGCTTTGAAGGACTCCCGTAATTAGGTTGGGCCCACCTTGATAATCCAGGGGATCTCCCCACCTCAGTGTTCTCAACCTCAGTCACATCTGCAAAGCCCCTTTACCATGTAAAGTGCCACATTCATGGGTTCTGAGGAACGGAATGGGGGCACCTGGGGAGGGGCTCATTCTGCTTGCCACAGGCTGGTATATCAGAATGTGCTCCAGAAATGTGGTTATTTCATTACCATCATCATTACTATTTTATTGGCTTATGTATGGGCATGCACCTAGAGACTTACAACTTAGGCATTATTGAGTGACCCTGATCTCCAAAATGCATTTACACTGCTCTTTTCTCAGATGAGGAATTAGAGGCCAAGAGATTTAAAATGATTTGTACAAGGCCATTCAGCCAGTCAGCGCTCATTTTGTGCAGTTCATAATTCCTGGATTGGCACAGTGTTTCTCCCACATTACAAGGCTGAGAACAGTAATCTGAAATATATACTTAATATTTGTATCTAATTTGAAGTTTAATTTGCATAAAACATCAAAAATATCAAACTAAATTGCTTAATTTGCATAACCAAAAACATGAAAGCATTGAAGCAATTTTTCTGCTTTATACAGAAATGCTCTTCAAATGTATTAGGGAGAATGCTAATAATTACGAAACTCCACTGAAGTCAGATTAGAATTTAGATTTTGAAATAGTGGGTTTTTACAGCACAAATGTATCTCCATGACTATATTTTTTTCCTTGCTTTTCTTGCATTTTCTTTCCTTTCCATTTTTCTCCCATTGTTCTGACTGAACAGCCTTGTTCAGTAGACAAAATCAACAACACCTTAAGAAGGCAACCTATTTCATTTCTAATTTATGAGAGCATGACATCACTAACCTATTATTCCATTTTTCTTCAAGTTTCCATGTTGATCGAATAGGCTACGCACCAGAATTGTTTGAAATACGCTGGGCTACAATTTGAAAATATCACCAATAAATCCTGCTAGAGGAAAATAAGTACAGGCTAATTATGTCTTACAAATTTAACATAAGCAGATAGGTCTCTTTTGGTTATATAAATACTTTATATAGACAAATCCAGACCAAACTATTTCTACTTTTAGCACATTTAAATCAAATTACAATAGGCATTCAATGGCTGTGTCTGTTATTCCTCCAATAAACTCATGAACATCTTTACTTTTTATTTGTTCCCTCAGGGGAACTTTTCAAATTTCTAGACATCTGATGCCTAGCAATATTATGCTTACTTGAATGAGAAACATTGGTAGGAAGGTTCTATTGATATCTAAATAAATCATTCCTAATTATTACTCCTTTTTGTAATTTATGCTTTTTTTTTCCTTTTGGACCTCATAGAAAGAGGTTACTTCATTAGCAGAATAACTGGGATTATCTGACCAAAAGCTGGTTCAGCAATGGATTTAGCTATTTGAAATATGTATAGACGATAGAATTTCTGGTTTACATGTAACTAATGAATGACAACTATACTTTTCCACAATGTCCCAGCCATGGCCAATATATTTTCTCATGGCAGTTGTATATTCTTTACTACACAAGTGCTCTGAGTATAAACACAAGTGTACATGATGCTCAAATTACGTATTATTGTGTTACAAGTTGATTGTTGATTCTTCTTTGGAGAACTTTTCCCTCTTAATTTGTACTCAAATTGTATGCTGATGTTACATAAAATTGAAGATATCAAAAATTCATTTTTCATTTATGGGAGTCCACGAAGGGTCAAAGATAATGGCTATTGAAAAGCATTAGTATCAAAGTCATTCAAGATTTATTGAGTCCAGCTCAATAAATGATGGAGAACAAACAGCCCAACAGAAGTATATTTTTAATTTTACATGAATAGAACATTTAGAATACCCACAATCTGAATCTTAACCTGCATTTTACTTTCATCTCACCCATTCCTCCCAAACAACAGAGAGAGAGAAATTTTAAGTAACGGAGAATATACAGGAAATAAAGAATCGTAGGACACAAGTGTGTACTTAAGAAGAAACAGCGCTTTCACTCCTTTTCCAAAGGTACTACAGGCTAAGAGGATTCAGTATCACAAAGTCAACTTGAATAGATATCTTTATTTACCAAATTCTTTCATTAAGTGTTAAAATAATTTTAGCCCACATGGTCACTTCACATCACTCTTCTAGCATTAGGCGTCAACTGAATGTTTGTGAAAGGGTAGGGGCAGGAGAGGCTCAAACATTTCGTATTTAGAAACTGTAAGATAATAAAAAGTTGACTGCAGTGCCTAAATATTGAAGACACTTGCAACATAGAAACTCTTCATGGAGAAAAACTGTAGGAAAGAGGCCACTTGCAGCCAAAGGTATAATATATTTTTAAGCCTCACTTCTCCAAACTCCTTAGTTACTTTGCTAGGGAAACATGGTATCTTCAAATATGCATTGGAATCAGATCTGAGTGTGGGGACTAACGGCAACAGCACTAACGCTGCTTCTAAAGTGTTACTGGCACAACGACTGGAATGTGAAAAATAACACAGGTGAAAATCATTAAATGGTGACCTGGCTGAGGGAGTTCCAGTGATATATGGGAAAAAATACCCAGATAAAATTTACAGTAATAAGTCTTTTCTCTATGCCAAATCAAGCTTCAGAAAATGTAGTTTATATTCAGTCCAACAAAATAGATTGAATTATGCCTAAAGGCAGCATAAATGTGTATATTTGCACTGATACCTTTTTAATGTTTTCCCTCCCTGGGAATGAAATGTTCTGGCAGGGAAAATTTCCAAGATGATTAAAATATACCCATTTAATTATAAAATTATATTAACAACCCATTTGACATTTTTTTTTTTTGGTGATACTCCTAAAATGCATTGAACACTTCACTGATTTATCCATCAAACTTGGGAATACGTTAGGCATAATCTATCCTATTTTTGATGATATGAGGGTTATAACTATTGTTCTGTATTCAAGAGAATGGACTCCCGAGGAAGTACCACATTGAATATGTTGGACCACCCCCTAAATGCCTTCAGGGTTACAGTGTCTTTCTGGATTCTGGTTCTTCAATCCCCTTCATCACTGTTGGCCATCATTTCTTTAGTGTGTCTCCTTGATTTTCCCTTCCTCTCCTTGCTACTTCTAAAGTGTCTTCCACTAAAATTAACTAAATCAGGTAACTGAGAAGAGTGATAAGGAGGGAAACGGAGACAACTGTATTTGAACAACAATTAAAAAAGAAAAGTACATTTCTTAGGGAAAAAAGAGCAACCAAAATTTAAAAATAAATAAAATCCAGCAGTCTTCATTTTTCACATAAGACATTAAATCAGTATACTCTTAATTTTTTTCTCCATCACCTAAGTCCTGGCAATATTCCTTCCTACTTGCTGAAAGATAGATATAGAACTCATTCTGGTGGAATAACACTGTAAAAATTGCAAAAAAAAGTCTGACTTTTGAATAAATATGGTATGCCTGGATTTGCTTTTCATCACCTTAAACGATCAGAAAATAATATGGACTTGGATATAAAAAGAGTACTTATTGATATCACATGGAAGCTTGTCAGAAATAAAAAGCTCAGTTATCACCCCCACCCTCAAGATCCGCTGAATCAGAACTGTGACAATACCCTCATATGGCCTTCATGCACACAGATTTGAGATGCACTGATTTAGAACATAATCCTCTCCAACAAACGGACTACCAATGGTAGACTTTCATTACCACCATCTGAGAAATCGGGACTTTCCTTTATATCAGTTTTTCCCTATAACACTCTGTAGCCCACTTTCATGGATTTTCTTCATTACATGTCACACTCTTAGCAAAATTGTTTATTATCTGTATAAAAAAATCCTCTGAGTTTACATAAATATGTTGCAGATAAATATATACATTATTCAACTCAATTTAGAATGATAAGTCAAAGGTTTTTAAAACCTTGAGGAACATTATAAATCACCAGGTCCCCTCATTTTTCGAAAGAGAAATCAAGTCCAGAGAGGTGACTTGGTTTATCACATTAATCAAGTGTTAACATGCTTTACACTATCTTAATGAAAGGTCCTCAAATTCAGTTACAGGTATTCAATTCCTTTTTTCTTTTTTCTGCTTTTTTGTTGTTGTTGAAATTCATACATTCTCTTCCCACCAATCAGTTCAAAGCTTTTTAACAGGTTTATTCTCCCTTAGATTTCTCTGTATTAGATCTTTATCAAGATTTGTAGTTGAGTTCCCATTTATTTATGCCTCACAATTAGTATGTTCCATTTTTGCTATGGGGCCTCTAAGTTAAAGCTTTATTCATTTTCCCTCTTGCTACATCAGTAGTTCTCCTGAAATGGCCTTGCTCTTTACTCTTTAAGTGTTTAGTCTCTTCTCTAGGGTTAGGAAAACGCTCAACTCCACCTCCCTTTCTAATCTCACACTTAATGCATTAAGAATAAATACTAATGTTAGTCATGGCAAAGGCACGATGGTAGGAGATTAGGATATCTGGTGAAGGAAACAAAATGTGAAGAGCTCTTCTGTTTCCAGTTGCTCTTCCTTGGCATCTGTTATAGCTCTTGGATTGTTTCTCTTCCTTGTATTGCTTTTCTCTCACTTCCCCTGTGTAGCTAATAGGGGAACACGGGACAGAAATACTTCATTTCTTTTTCATGAGTCTATGACATCAACCAGGAAAAGGGGAAAAGGACTTCACCCCACAAATTAGGTATCAGTCTAGGCCTTAACATGAGACATACATTGCATTAGATGAAAGTTCAGCCCAGCTAGCCAAAAGCATAGGGATTTAAATTTAAAGACTAATTAGCAATAAAAAGTATTAATTTACCTGAAATCTCCCTTGGGCAGAGCTCTCTATAAGGATCTGGGATATGGAAACATTAGAAGAATAGAATAGGAGAAGTCTTATTTTTCTTATTGAAAATGTCAATAGGACCTAGAAAACTGTGTATGGTTAGATTTAAAAAAAAAATAGTTATCGCTTCTCTAAAATTTATGGCATTTGAATCTTAGCTGGTTTCCCCAAATATAAACTTACCTTTTTTTATAGGCCTTATAGATAAAACTCTTGCAAAACTAGGCAAAAATCCTTTTTCTTCACTGGTAACCTATTTTGAATCTTAGCCTAGCACAGCAACAAAATAAATAAATACATCTTGTACTCTGCTCAGGGAGATAGCACAGGAATAATTCTCTGTTAAAAATAACCTAATTTTTAGTGTAAGTGTTTATTTTCAAAGTATAATTCATCCATCTTAAAGTTAGACCTCATGCTAACCAGTTTGAAAATTAATGTTGAAAGATAAATGGAAGCTATTTCCTGGAGCCAGTGTTCCATCTATATTTTCAGGAATGCCTTCAGATTGGTTAACAGGCAGAAGCTGACTTTCCTAAATGCCCCATATCTACTGAATTAATATAACTGTATGTATATGCATCCTATTTTATGGTAAATTACATAGTAAACAACCAGTGAAATTATAACATTATTCACCAAATGCATGAGAACTCAAACTTATGTAGAATACATTCCCCCCTTATTAAAAACAAATGCTAATTCCTCCTCAAAAGGACTCCATCATGCAATTTGAGTTCTTTCTATTCCCCTCTCCCTTAAAGAATAATTACTAAGTTACAGTTAAGTATAATATAAAAACACTATTGAAGCTTGTTGAATACCCATTTGGAAGGTAAAAAATATATCAGGCTTTATAAACTGATATAATAGTCTTATTCATAGCATAGCAATTTACGTGAAAATTCAGTGTCACAACATTTCAAATAGCTGAGTATAGTAAGCATCTACTATGCATGAAAGTATGTTTTAATTAAGTTGAGGTTTGTATCTATTGCAATATTAAAATCTTCCTTCAGTAAATTGGGTTGGGTTTCTCCCAGTGAGGCCGTCAGTGTAATGACAGCATGATGTTTAAGGAAGCATGGGAGGATCAATGCTTTTTTTTAAAAAAAACGTTAAGTTTAGAAAGGTTCAAAGTTACAACAAAGAGATTAACTCATTAATGCTTTAATTGAAAGTTATTGAAACTTTCATAACTCGGTTGATAACCCATAAAAAGAAGCAAGTCCTTGCTAGACTCAGATTTTAAGATTTATCATTTTGTTAAATTGATATAACTTCTGCTGATCTTATCTTTATAAGCTATTAATTAACGTTTATTATTAGAATACTCAGTGATAAATACTGGGTTCAAATATAAAATTGTTTTGAGGTAAAAATGAAATACTGACAATTTCATGTTGTTTAACCTAAAACCAAGGAACAGTAGACATATAATTTTATTAATACCATGATTATCATTCAGTAACCCAAACGGTTAATCAGTACTATACATTTACTGAATGCATGAATAAATAGTGGGCATCACTCTTTCATCTATCAAACTGCTTATAAACCTAATGCTTAATTCAAACTTTCTGGATTAAACCATATTGATTTCATGTGTCTTCTGCATTCTAGGAAGCATAGAAGCAGGTGGATTTCTTCTATATTTTTAAATTATATGTAATGATTTTACCTCTGACTCTCTCTTTCTCCTCTGTCTCTATTTCTCTCTCTTTGTGTCTCTCTGCCTCAATGTAGTACTGTCTGGCATCTCAAAAATAAACTAGATTATCTATTAGGGTTCTTTTCAAAACTGTAATCACATGACTTCTTTCAAACACGTATCAGTGGAGTACTCAAGGCAGAATGCAAGGGCATTTTTTTACTGGGAGCAGCCTGAGTGTGAGCAGCGTTCATACCAGCAGTTTGGACGCACCATCCACAGGCTTCCTTTCACGCCACATAAGAGATGCAAAATTTGGTTTTGCCAAAATATCTACTTTTATTTTTATCTCTATATGCATGGCAGAGTGTATTTGCATAACTCAAGACTTGATAGTCAAAATTGGACAATGAATAAAAAAGTTTATTATGTTTTAATTTTTGAGCTATTATTTACGAGGCATTCAGTAAACATGGAGAATGTTTGAGCTTTCTACTATTTTCAAAAGAAATTCTTCCTGATTATTAAGTTTGTTTATGGGCTTAGTGAAAAGTGTTTGCTCTCCTAAGGTATGGGCATGTGCTGGTCCGCTGGCTTCCCAGTTGTTCCTCTGGCCAAGAAAAGCTTTCACTTGGGCAGCACATCTCCGTGATGAACAGCCGTTCATCCCACATGTTTTCCCAGAACACATATTAACCTGCGCACCTGAGGATAATAATGATACGTACAAATGCATTTGGATGTTAATGAGTCCTCTTCTCCCCTCTTTCTTGCTTGTCTTGACCCTGATATTACTGTATACTAATCTCTTTGAGTGTTCTTGATACTGATAACACCCTCAAAGTCATCCACATCGATTTTGTTTAAGAAAGCTTAAGTTTTGGTAAATGTTTTCCAGTTAACTGTATATAACTTAACAAATAGATATTTTTATTTTCTCCACGGGGTATGTATTAATAGTGACTGATAACAGTAATGTGATTCACTGATCTTTGTTCATTGGAAATCATTCAGATTCAACACATTTTCCTTGAGACCTGGGTGTGGCAATCATATAAGATACCATTTGGATAAAGCTTGCGAATGAAAACATCACCAATATTCTCATTATACATATTCCTGACTTAGTTAATACACAATGAAAGAACTTCACCCAACAGAGCCAAAAATGGCAACAGTTGCTTTCTAACTTTCCTATCTGTACAATTTCAACATTTTCTTATGTGGCTGATTTTCTGATATGAAACATGAATTTGACATATGATAGCTATATTTGTCTACTTTTATTTCCTAGGAAATTGCTTCTAGTCAAGAGAACATACCACTTATTTCCCATACTGTACATAAAAGTTAGAGTTAGAAGAATCATTTTATTGAATCTCAAGTTTGAGAAATAAAGAAAAAAAGTAAAGAGTTATTGAAACTTGTTTAATTACACATAACTTGCTACAAAGTACTTGTGACTTAACTGGGTTTTGTAAAACCCCAGGTGAAGCTCTCACATTCACAATATGGGATACTATAAATCTGATATAAAAAAAGTTCATTATCGCATGTGGTACATTTCACCCCCTTTCATCCCAATATAACTGTGGTCATGTGTGTTCTATAATACACATTTCTTATTTGACCTTAGTGGTTTCTTTCTCTCCTGCTACTCTTCTCTCTTCTCTGAGTGCTCCTTCTCTCTCCTGCCCTGCCTGACTGTTCAGATTATATCGTCTGCCTCCAGCTCTGGGGGCTGCTCTGTCTGGATATCCAGTCTGACCATCCTCCTGTGTTTCAGAAGCACATTTCCAATTGCTCACAAGTCCTCTCGCCTGAATGTTTCACAGAAATCTTAAACTTAATGTAGTCCAATCTCAACTAATTATTTTCCAATTCTCTTCACCCTATCACCCATAGGCTTTTTCTCTTCTTTGTTTTCTACTTGGTTACTAATTCAGCAATCAACACAGGGAACCAAACTGGGTACTTGAATGCCACTCTAGATTTCTTTTCCACCCTCAATTCCCCACACCTAATTAATCAAAAAGTCCCCCTAGCATCTTATATTGATATCTGTTATCTGGCCCCTATTTTTCTTCCCCATTTTACCACAACTCATTATAATGCTTAACACATAGTAGGTTCTCCATAAATATTTATTGATGAATGAATAGAACAAGAATGAGCAAGTGAATGATGACTGAGACAGTTCCTAGCCTCATTTAGCCATTCTAACAAACAGAGAGAGAGACAAAGAAATATTTATATGATCCATGCTATCTATGTTCCAAGAGAGGTCATATATGAGAGGTACTTTACCTGAGCTGGGGCTCAAGGAAGTCTTTCTGAAGAATGAAAACCTAGGTAATGAAGAATTTTGTTTACTCATTTATAATCTACTTAGTTTTTCTACAAATATCTTTAGATTGAGGAGCAGGGGGAAATTGGATGAGGACAAAGGGAAACACAGTGGTTTCCACTGAGACCTGTTTGGCCTTTCAACTCACCTGGTAGCCATGGCTGCTTACATGCTCTCAGGTACACTTTTTCCTAAAGGACCTCTGATCTCTGTCTTGCAAAATTAACAGCTTACAGAGACAGACTTGACCCCAAATTTTAGGCACAGTCATTAAACATGACTCTTCAATTAACTAGCAGATTACATTGTCCTATAAACTTTTATATGAATTCAAATGAATCTTAGGTTTTAATAAAAAGTGTGGTCTATACAAACATAATTATAAAGCTGTAGGATCAAATTCAGTCACAGCCATGTTGTAAGGTATGCTCCAGTTCTGGGCTGTTCTCAGCTATGCGGTGACACTCAGCATGAATCTGTGGTCTTTCTCTCGTGGTCTTCACTAGATTTACTTGTTCTGAAATATATTAACCATGTGCCAATAATCATAGTAGTAGTAGTAATAATAATAATTCAACTTTCCACAATATATTCTCTGTAAAAAATTCCTAAGAATTTAGAGAACTTCTTCCTTTATAATATGAATTAGAATTAGTAGGAAATGATCATGGTTCAAGTAGTATTTTTTGGCTCTTTTAAAAAATTTGTTTTCCATTAAACTTTCTTTTCAGGATTAATTAGTCTAAGTTATGAAACCCATAAAATAACGACCTTGTTTATTCTCTAATTACTAGATATGATTCAGTAAGTAGTGAAGAAGCCAATGAATTGAATTACCATTTTGAAGTTAAACATACGAACTATCTTTAATGAATTGGTCAAATACCTGAACTAACACCTTTATTGATTTACAAAGAAAAGACTAAGAAATATCTAAACAACTGACAAAGGGAAAATACAGCTTTGTTTTTTTTTCTAGCAAGAAAACCTCTCATCTCTATATCTGTATCACTCTATGTGTTAATTCCTTTTAAGAAATATGTGGGGAAATTAAACAAAAATAGCTATTTGGTCTTTTTTTGTAAAGGTATCATTTTAAATCTGTATTTAATCTGGACTATTTGTAGACTTAATCCTCTTGAAATAGCTAAGAAAAAACTGCTAATTCAGAATTACAGACGACCTTTCCTTATTATTTCATTTATTTTTAAGTCCTTTAAGGACTAACATTACATTTTTAACTCAGTGACCTATACCTATGCTATGAATTTTCCTTTCATCAGAGAGAGAGGTAAAGCTACCACTTCCATTGGTGCAAAATGAAATTCAGGTGCTTTTCAGTAAGGAAATATGAATAGCATTAAGCTATACATCACCTAAGTCCACGCTGGTTCCCCATGCAATCAGTGAGTAACATGGAAAAGTGAATATGGGCTATAGTTAATGGGTTTGTTTGGGACTGTGGAAAAATAAAATATTTTTATATGTCTTAGATAAGTACCGAGTCTGATGGCATTTACTTTACTAGTGTCATTAAGCAACCTGAGCTCACTAATTTTCTCTTAGCTTTCTGGCTAAGAAATACATTCCACTTTCCACTATCATGGCTGCCAATGGTTCCTATTTTTATAAACTGTGCTAAAAAAATTCAAAACTTATGTCCTAAGGCTATGCTACTCTCAGCATCTCTGGGGGTCAACAGAGAGGCCGATGAAAGGAGTTATGCACTGTCACAGCCTGAACAAAATCTCATCAATCAGACAACAGGGTTTCACTCTCTGGTGCCTTCTACCCACTAGCGTGGAAACAAAGGGAAGAATCCCCAAACAAGCAATTCTGTTGAATTACTGTGTAAGAACAAGGGGACAAATGACAGTGCTTGTATCTCTAGTAAGCACTTTCCAACATGAGTAAATTGTTTCCGGAAAATACATTTTATGTGAAATTTTATTTCATAAACAAAGCTAACACCACATAAAAGTTTGAAAAATCTAAAGTCAAGTTTTATTCTATACGGAGGAAAATTCTCACCCTGACAAGATCTTTTTTGCTACACGTTAGCCTAGCATGCCCCTTCAACAATCCCAGATGACTGCCAGGCTGCAGCCATGTTTAAATGGATCTGAGCTCTATGATTTCTCTCCTAAGTCAGTGGCTCAGAATTCTGGTCTCTTCTCAAGCCATCTCTCAGGAACTATTTCAAGGACTTCACAGTACATGCACACACAAATATACACATTCTAGAAACAAGAACTATTACAAATGCTGATTAGGCCAGATATTTGAGGCCAATGAATGAATAAACTTTTAAAGCATCTTTCCTTCGTGTGGTGGTGTTTTGTTTTTTTTTTTTCCCGGATATCATTATTTTGTAACAGATTATTCCAAATGTCTATATGCACACTGTTGGGACCAGTAGTAAGGAGTGTAGACAAGCTATGAATAAAAGCTGACCTTCTGTTTCAGATTGTGTGTGGGATAGGGAAGGAGTAGCCACAACTGAGTGCAACCCCCAGAGTACAAAATCTGGTTGAAGGCTTTGCAGATACAGACATTAGGTGTGATTGGATTTAGAGGACTGATATACACCATCTAAACTCATAAGGAATGGCTTCTTAATCCAAATACAAAGAAACAGATAATTGCCAAATAAATCTATGAAAAGACGACAGTGCTAATAGTAAGCATAAGAAATCTGCAGTGACTACTTTGTATTAGATAAGGCATTTCACAATGATACAAGAATTAGTTTATAAGATGTAGTAGTCAAAAAGATATAGGAGGAAGTTGCACTTAGAATAGTGGAGGACAGTAGAGCTATGAAAAAGCATTTTTTTTTTTAAGATGGGAAAATCCTAAGCACTGTGATGATAGCAAGAACCTAGTTCAGAGGGAGAGATTACAGACACAAAAGAGTGTTAAAGTACCTGAGGAAATGGGAGAAGCTATGACAGATGAGAGTTAAGTTTCTAAGAGTTAGTACAGTAATCAGAGGCTATATTTTAGAAGAGGCTTTCTCTTGGACTTATTCAGATAATCTGATATTTTGCTGAGCATGGAATTTATAAGGCAGTTATATTCGATGCTGAAAAACTTTACTGCCAAATTTTGTGTTTGTGTGAGATTAAGTCTTCTGTATTTAAAACTTATGCCCAGGTTAATGAAAAGTTATAGATGTGTTTTATCTACTCAGCAAGCATCATTTTAAAGGGAAATACTAACCTAACCAGCAAATTAGTTTCAAGCAAGTATACACCTGAAACAGATGAACAGAACATATTGCAATTCCGTGTTTTATTTCTGTAGATTTACCTGAGTGATTTCTCCTCAGAGCAACCAGAGTGTTTTTTTAAATCTTATTTTAAATTTTGCTAGCAAATAAGCCAACCTCACAGAAAGGACATTATATACTGTTATGTACCATTTTAAAATATATTCATGGAGGAAACTATAAACTTCAAAACCTTCTGCATTAATAGACTTTGCTTGATGGTAAATTCAAAACAAACCCCCTTCACATGCTGACAGTGTAAGCAAACACCCTCAAGGATAAAAGAGATCAGACAGTGACTTGTCAGGATTTGAGCCACAGCAGAGGACTAGCAAGTGACTCTGGCTATAACTTCAAGAGCATGGCAGAGCTGTCCTAACTTACGGTTAGATAAACCATTAGCCATAGCTCATCCAGTGTTAGATAATCAGATATTATTTCTCTACTTGACCTGCGATGGGGATGATCTTCAACTGGCCAATTGAATCAACTGACTGGAACCTATAAAGCATTTTATGAGACACAAATATAAAGAACTAGGAAACTTAAAAATAATAATTCTCATAAACAGACTATAATAATTAAAATATTTTAATTTAAAATTATAATATGCCTACTGTCAATGTAGCAGAAAATATCAGTTACTTCCAATATGAAGAGAAAGTCACTAATTTTTTTTCTCTAATCCTCACCCAAGGACATGTTCATTGATTTTAAGGAGAGAGAGAGAAACATCAATGCCAGAGAGAAACACTGATCAGTTCCCTCCGGTACACACCTCAATTGGAGACAGAACCTGTAACCTAGGTATATGCCCTGACCAGGAATTGAACCCGCAACCTTTTGGTGTATGGGCTGATGTTCCAACCAATTGGGCCTCCTGGCCAGGGCGAAAGTGACTAACTTTTGAATGTAAAATGATAATTAAGTTTGCTTTATTTCTCTTTTTTTTTAATAAGAAAAGTCTTATGTCTGAATAATCTCATTTTTCATTGAAAGCAGAACTACCAAGCAAATCTGACCACTTATGAATGAAATCACATATGGTTGCTCTTAGATATTGACTGGTTTTGGAGACAATTTAACAGACTGAACATCTTCAGAGAAAAACACATGTTCATAAAACTGTCCCCAGAATACCTCAATCTGATCTAACAGCTGCAGTAGGGAGCAAGGTGGGTACGCACGTAAGCACGTGAAGCTGCTGCATAAAACTGCAGAGAAGAGTTGACATGCAGCATGCACGGCAACAGTTCTATTCAGTGCCTAATTACATCTTTAATTCAAAATTATGGGAGGGCAAGTAAGAGAGCAGCATCGGAATTCTTGTAACAAAGTTTACATAATCTATTTGATGTTGTTGGAAAAACAGCATATGTTTCTGGTAATTGCTAAAACCTCAAAGGATACTTTCCCAATTACCATCAGTGAAACCAAATGCTACAAAACCTAACCAGCTCACTATCTGTGGGACTGACAGAGGTACATGTTCACAGCAATGGGGTTGGTAATAAATAGTCTTTGACCCTTAAAAGCATTGTTTTAACCTTGCATGTAATCTTTTGACAGATACTTAAAGACAGCTGTCTTCACTTTTTGAAGAAAAGCTGCTTTACCACCCACATTGCCTAGTGGCTTAATTGACCTACCGCATTTCTTGGGATATGAAACGCACTTTTTTGCCCCCAAATTTGGGAGGAATAATGGTTGTTAATGCTGCTGTTGAATTCTGTTTATATTTACATTGGTGAAATGTTATGTTATTTATGTTATTAAATATTTTGCCACATTTTTTGCTTCAAATTTTTTTCCTATTTTCCTCTACTAAAAGATGTGTCTTATGGTCTGAAAAATACAAAATACCTTTCCAAGATTTCAGTAGGGGAGGATGGTGTAGTAGGACAATTTTTGACCTTTTTCACTTCATGCCACGCATAATTACTAAAATTGTGAGGCACACCAAAAATATATTGTTTTACTACTGATCTGAAAAATAATAGATATAATTTTGATTTATTCATACTGGACGGTCTATGGTTGTGTTGGCTGTTGTCTTTTCTTTATTTGACAGTCTAAGAAAAAAAAAAGATATCAGTGCCCCTGAATAAATACCTGACTAAATATTTGACTATTTAACCAGAGCACTGACCTGTTTCCCCTTACCAGTTGGAAATCACTGGTGTAGGAAATAGGATGTGTCACGGAACTCTGTGGATGGGAGTCATACACACATTTCTTAGTCATGATGTGTTATAGTGAAAAAAATGCAAGCATATGAGAAAGGACCTTACTGTAGGGTTCCTGAGCAGTCATGAGTGCTTATCTGAGATTTGTGGTCATGCACATCATACGAGACCAGTCATAATAGTCATGCAATTTTTCTCCAGCTATGCTCACCAGTTTGTGTATAACCCTAGAGTAGGTAGATAGCTGAATTTATATGGAGTTGGGGTTTGCTAGGTAAGAAAAATGGAAGATGAAAGGGACAAAAGAGTTACAATTAGTAAGAATGTAATTACCAGGAAAGACCATGGGATTTAGGTTGGGAAAGGAGAAAGTAAGAACAAGATGGGGATAGCTGACTTCTTTTGAAAAGAAAGTATTGTATTTTTATATCAAGGCTTTTTGGATTAAGGTAGACAAAGTAAGTTAGAAGAATATGTCAGTGTGGGTGGAAAATGGACATTTGAACACAAGATTTTGAATATGCAGCAATTAATCATAATGGTATAGTACAAGGGCCTATGAGGGTCTATTCCATTTGCTGGAAAGACAGGGATAAGCAAGACAAATGTGCCTGCCCACATGGATTTTACAGTCTTTGCTGAATCCACCTGGACCTCAGTTTAGACATTCAAACACAGGTATGCTTCAATATAACAATAAATTGTTTATTTAAAAATGTTGATTGATACTAATATTTAGATTATCAAAGACCCATTTTAACCAAGAAGGTGCCAAAATAAAATTCTCCAAATGTGCGAATGTGCCATTTTTGTCCCTTTGCTTAATAGAAAAAAAAAAAAAAAACAGACATGGAGTCTATCAGTTTAATGGCATTTTTCAGTCTTTCCTACAATTCCTAAATATTTTTATTTCATTTTCATTATAGTTATGTTCAATATTATTGTGTATTAGCTTCTGGTGTACAGCTTAGTGGATAGGCAATTATATACTTTTCGAAGTGCTTACCCCTAATATTTCCAGTGCCCGCCCACACCATACTAAGTTATTACAATATTATTGACTATATTTCTTATGCTGTACTTTATATCCCCATGGCGATTTTGTAACTATCAATCTGTACCTCTCAATTCCTCCACCTTCTTCACTCAGTCCCCATCTTCTTTCACTCTGGCAACCATCAGCCTGTTCTCCATATCCATGTATCTGCTTCCGTTTCCTTTCTTCATTTATATTGTTCCTTAGGTTCCAATATAAGTGATACCATGTCGTATTTGACTAACTTATTGCAGTGACCATAATAGCCCCCAGGTTGATTCATGTTGTTGTAAATGGTAAGATTTCTTTTTTTATGACTGAGTAACATTCCATTTTTATATATGTATGACATCTTTATCCACTCATCTATTGATGCCACTTGAGTTGCTTCCATAGGTTATCTATTGTAAATAACTGGAATGAACATAAGGGTGCTTATATGTATTTTTAAATTAGTGTTTTGTGTTTCTTCAGATATACTCATATACCCACAAGTGGAACTGCTGGGTTATAAGGTAGTTCTCTTCAACAAAACTGACCTTGAAGAGACAGAACACAGACGCAGGAAACTCGGAGAACACCAAGCTGGATAAATGCCCCCAAAGCTACACCTGAATGTAACATATTCAAACTTTAGGAAATCAATTTTTAAAATCTTGAAAAGAGCCAGAGGGGGAAAATGCCCAATATACATAGGTTAAAATTCATTTGTCTTCAAAGAAAGTGTTTATTTGTTATTACTATAGAAGTATGTTACTTTGTATTTCAGCTTACAAAATCCAGCTCTAATTTTATCTTATCTTACCATAACACCTTCTCCCCATACATTACCTAGTATAAAATTAAGCAGTATTCATATAGAAGTTCTCCACACAACCAAGTTTGACTTCTATGTTGACTCCTTTTATTTAGATCCATTTTCCATATGTTGACCTTTTTATGGTATAATAATCAGGCACTTTACAGCCAAGATGTTCTTAAGACATAACACTGTTCCTCCCCATAAGCTTTTTTTTCTTGTGACTCTTTTGTCTTTTCTCAACAGTTTAGGCAAATAAGATTTAAATTCTGGTTTCCCAAAAATAATAATTTAATTATTGCAAAATAAAGAATCTTATTTTCCACACAATCAAATTTGATCAGTTCCACACTAAAACAATCTCCCACACAATATTCAAATTAAATGAAAACAAATAAATTGATCTAGATGTGTAAGAATGAACAGCTCTCTTATTTTCTTCCTTCTCCTTTCCCCAGCTTGATTTTGGGGAGAGCTGAAGTCGAGAGAAAGGATAGGACATTATAAAAGTAAATGTAACATTTCAAAGAGCAGCTAGGAGATTTTAAATACTCTTTACACACTAATAGAACAGTGCTCAGAAAACGTTATGTTCTAATTAAATCTTCTCATGAACTTAAAGTAAACACAGGGGGAAAAACTTTTTTTATAGAATTCCAATCCTAAAAACCTTTTGAAAATGGTTTAATCCCATTCTTGGCTTATTAAATATAATCTGTTGAAGAAAATGAATATATTTGGTGAGTGAGATCGTGTGACTCAGAATCATCATTATGAATAACAATTCTCATTGTACATTTCTGGAAAGGTGTAGGAGTTTGGACTGATTATGTATAATCTTCAAACAATGCCATAAAAAGTTCTCATCTGTATAAATTTTGTTTATCATTTGCTTCCCCCCTCACTTTTATCTTTGTTTTAAAGTTTATAACTTTACACTAGCACTGTACTAACTTTGCATGTATAATTTTTTATTATAAAAATACAAACTATTTAATCATATTTAACCTCTAAGTACTTGCTTCCTAACTTCTACCAACTTGGTTGCTTATCTTATTAGCAAACTAATTTCTTGGTACAAGCACTCATTATTTACTGTGGCCCAGAAGAAACTGGAACAAGAGTTGTTTTGAATTATACATTAAGTGTGTGAGTTCTTTCTCACCCTGGTGAATATATAAATTTTTAGGCTGAGAGAGGATAAACTTTCTTAATCTGGAGTACATAGAAGATGGAATGTTTATCCAAAGGAGAGGATATAAAAGCTGCCTAGTAATCCAAGCTTTTTTCCCTAAGGATGCTTTTTAGTTTATCTATTTATTAAACAATATTGTAATCCTATGAATTCAAGAGCACTCTTTCATCTTGGTACTTGGTTCCAGACTTCTAAGATTTTAGACAGCAATTGAAAATACATGACTTTCAATTCATGTAAACATTGTAGGTAGAAATTAAAACTATCGTTTGCTGAGTACTTACCAAGTGTCAGCCATATAGATACACACACACATAAATACACACATACACATAACAAATACATACACATATATAGTATTATTAATATTCATAATGCCCTTAGGAGGTAAGAATTATTATTTCTGTATTTGTAGATATGAAAACAGAGGCTCAGTTAAGTTAAACCAGAGAGTTTAAATTCCAATATGAGATATCAGCTAGAACATAAGAAAAAGGTTCCTTCAGGACTAGAATTGGGCCTAAACGGATGCTAAACTGGGAGAATATGAAATAAATTTGAGGGATATTGGAAGTAGACCTCTGGAAAGACATAATTGTAGTTAAAATCCAGGAGTAGAATGCTGTACCTAGAGTTTGAACAAGGCCAACTTTCCTATATGTAAAAACTATAATCTACAAATTGAGGAATGAACTATATATAGTAAATATTTTGTTCACACCTTATTTACTTGACCCTTAGGCAAAATCCTATAAAATCAGGAAAGTTGCCTGAATTTACACAGTGCCATTCTCTTTTTCTAAGTTTCACCACCAACTCTTCAGTTTTGTGCTTGCTGATCTCTCTCCAGTAAATTCAAGTCACATGGATAAAACCTAGAGACACCCGGTCAAGACGGGGGCAGAGATAAACAGGGCTGGCCTCACTGCACAACCACATAAAATTACAACTAAACTACAGAACAGCCTCACTCAGAAGCATCAGAAACTGAGCTGAATGGAAATCAGATAACCACGGAACTAAAAAAAACCACATCCATCCAGCCTGGTAAGAGGCACAGAGGTGGGGAGATGTGAAATGGGCTGGTCCCACGCCCATGTGCAGTGAATAAAAATTCAGGAAAGATATTTTGGAAGCAAGGGGTCCCAGCTCCATACCAGGCCTCCCAGCCCAGAGTTACAGTGCCAGGAACATAAGGCCCCATAACTTCCGGCTATAAAAACCAGCAAGATCTGTGGGAGAGCTTTCTCCCAGACAGAATGGCAGACAGAGGATATTGCTCTTTTCCTGGGTCTTCCCCAGACAGAGCCACAGAGCCAGCAGGGAGATGCCATATCTGAGACTCCATCAACCTGGCTTACACTGTTTATTCCACCTTGGTGAATCCCTGAGGCTCTGCCCTATCCATCCTACAGGCCTATCCAAGCTGTTAACAGCAGCTTTTCCTTATAAATGGTTGGGCTTGACTCAGGTTTCAGATCTTCCTAAATACTCTCAAACAAACAACAGCCAGCCTCAGTGAAGCCCCAGCCCCCATACCTCTTGCTAAGTGGCCCCAGGCCCAGCACTAGCAGCAGCCAGCTTTGGACGACAGTTTGGCTTTGCCTGGGAACCTCCAAGTCTAGCACGAGCAGCAGCCATTTGCAGGTTGCTTTGTAGCTCATGCAGCGTGGCCCTGGGAAGAACACAGGTGGTGGCTGATCTTGCCCTGCACCACATGGGAAACCCCAGAGCCAGTGCACCCAGTGGGCAGCTACAGACCATGTTGAAGCACCACCACACTGCCCCTGCACAGCTGATCCTCCACAGAGGATGGAGGTTGGTGGTCAGTGGTCAAAGCCAGTCTGTGCAGCTGACTGGCCTGGGTAAATCCTTCCTATTGACCTTCCAACTGAAATCGGGGCTCAACTACAAAGGAGGGTGTATTCAGCCAACATAGAGGGCATAGCCTGAGTACCCAGCTTGGGTGATAGGGGAGGCTGTGCCACTGGACCCTATAGGACACCTACTACATTAGGCCATGCTACCAAGACAGGGAGTTATAGCAGCTCTACCTAATGCACAGAAACAAACACAGAGAGACTGCCAAAATGAGAGACAAAGAAACATGACCCAAATGAAAGAAGATTAAAACTCCTGAAAAAGAACTAAACATAATGGAGATGAGCAATCTATCAGATGCAGAATTAAAAACACTAGTTATAAGAATGCTCAAGGAACTTGGTGAGGACTTCGGCAGCATAAAAAAGATCCAGCGAGAAATAAAGGATTCACTAACTGAGATAAAGAACAATTTATAGGGAAGCAATAGTAGGTGGATGAAGCTGAGAATCAAATCAATAGTATAGAACATAAGGAAACAACAACAGCAACAAAAACCCCACCAATCAAAACAACGAGAAGGAAAAAGAATCCCCAGAAAACAAGGATAGTGTAAGGGGTCTCTGGGACAACTTCAAGCACTCCAACATTCACATCATTGGGGTACCAGGAGGAAAAGAGAAAAGAATTTGGAAATCTGTTTGAAAAATAATGAAGAAAACTTCCCTAATTTTGGTGAAGGAAATAGACATGCAAGTCTAGGAAGCACAGATAATTCCAAACAAGATGGATGCAAAGGGGCCCACTCCATGACACATCATAATTAAAATGCCAAAAGTTAAAGATAAAGAAACAATCTTAAAAATAGCAAGAGAAAAGCAGTTAGTTACCTACAGGGGAGTTTCTATAAGACTGTCAGCTGATTTTTCAAAAGAAACTTTGTAGGCTGAAAGGGACTGGCGAGAAATATTCAAAGTCATGAAAAGTAGAGACCTACAGCCAAGCAAAGATATCATTTAGAATCAAAGGGCAGGTAAAGAGCTTCCCAGACAAGAAAAAACTAAAGGAGTCCATCATTACCAAACCATTATTATATGAAATGTTAAAGGGATTTATTTAAGAAAAAAAGATCAAAACTATGAACAATAAAATGGCAACAAGCACACACCTATCAACAATTGATTTAAAAAACGAACTAAGCAAATAAGAACAACAGAGTCAGAGTCATGGATATGAAGAGCATTTTGATGGTTGCCAGATGGGAAGGGGGTTTGGGGGAATGAGTGAAGAGTTGAGAGGATTAAGAAGTACAAATAGGTAGTTACAGAATAGCCATTGATGTAAAGTATGGTATAGGAAATGGAGTAGCCAAAGAATTTATACACATGACCCATGGACATGAACAAAGGTATGGGGATTGCCTGAAGGAGTGGTGGATACTAGGTGGAGGGGGGTAAAGCAGAAAAAATTGGGACAACTGTAATAGCATAATCAGTACTATATAATTTTAAAAATAATAAAAATAAAACTCACAATCTTACTGGCTTAATGAGCTTTGGACCTACCACAGTATTTGAGTAAAAGTGAAAATCTTGGAAAGGAAAGGGTTGGGGAAGGTGAGAGACAAATGCTGAGTATAAACTGCCCACTACCTAGCAGAACCCCTAACTATACTCGAGCAGTGGATATACTCTAAGAAACCAAATTAAGGCTGAACGGTATGAACAGAAATTTCAGCTGCTGCTCACAGCGGTAGAGATAAAGTTTGGAATTAGTTGCTTCATAAAACAAAATAGAACAAAAAAAAAATCACTCTTTGAGAGAATATAAAGAAACCAGAGTCTCTATAATATGTTAATTACATGTCGTATACACAACCAGAATTCCTACACATATGAAGAAACAAGATCATGTGACTCACATGTGATGAAAAGACAATAAAAAAAATTGACCTTTGTAAGATGCAGCTGCTCAAATTAGTAGGCAAAAATTTAAAGCAGCTTTTATAACTATAAGGACAGAAACATTTATATTAAAATCGATCAATAAATAGGAAATGACATCAAGAAATATAAAATAACTATAGAGTAATACTAAAAAATACAATGTCTTAAATAAGAAGTTGGAGTGGACATAGAGCATTTGTTTAGGTAAATAAACATCAGTTTTATAGACATGCCACCTTCACATGTTAAGTACACAACAAATCTGAACTGAATTTTATTTTTGTATATGCTTTTGGTCTTTATGGTTCCATTCAGCGTCATCAGTAAGGGACCCTTTTTCAGAAAGGGATAGAGAGAGTAAAGTAAAGCGCATTGACAACCTGTGTCATGCGCTGCTTTCCACAGGCAGGGAACCACGGCATCCTTCCAATGGACAAGCCTGTTGATAGGCTCCTTCTCCTGCATTGCTGACAGGAGGCCGAAATCGTTTCTATTTTCTACTCCTTTTTAAAAAAATAATGCAAATGAATGGATGTTGGTCGAGTATACAGATGCAGTCTAACCATTAACAGAAAAGGGTCAACCGTATAAGATTATTTGGAGGAGAAAAGGACATGGAGTACCCAGTGCAATGCCATCGGATCTCTTAGCATCACTACCTAAACAACCATGGTTGATCAAACAAACTTCTTACTAACTTGTATTTACTATGCAGCATCTAATAAGGTGATTTCATTATATATTTTATATTATCCTGGTCAACAGCAGTGCCAGAGAAAGACAGTGGCAAAGCCACCTGTTTGGTAAAAGTTTTCTCATTATTTCTTGGCTTGAACTTCAGGTACATGTTCAGGCTGAATCAAACACTGCCTTTCGTAAACCCACAATTTGTTCTTCTACCATACCATATACATGGCTCAATAATAAAATTACCACATTTTATTGTAAGTGCCTTTTTATTGCCGACATCCCACTTCCTACTCAAACTTCTTAAAGGAGACTAAAAATCACTACTACTTTTCATGGGCCAACAGGCAACCACATGAAAATGACCCCCCAAATTTGACTCCTAGTTCCAGACCTCAACAAAATTGAAAAATAACTGTGAGACATGAAAAACGAGGAGAGAAAAACAAACAAATAAAAATAAAAATGAGGAGCGAAATGAGGAGTTACATAGTTTTGTACAATAACTGAGACAGTGGTGGGCAGATGTATAACACTACATGGAGCCACAGGGCTATTCTGTAAAATTAGATCACTCACTCGCGTGGTTCATTTTTACTGTACTTTTTCCTCAGTTTATAATCAGCATTTAAAAATCATCTGAAACTGGATCAACAATAAATGAGAACAAACATAAATCTTCAGAAACCATACCCTAATCCACTCTGATATATTTCAGGTATCTGCGATCCTTACGGAAAACCCTAAAATATTTTCCTAATTAAAAAAAAAAAAAATGTGTTGCAAAAGATTAGGAGTCAAATCAGCGAAGAATTTCATCTTCTGGGAACAAACTGTCATATGAGAAGTACGCAAGGACTAAGGAATGTTGAAAACGAGCTACGTGGTAAAAACGTTCACGTGTGTTTTCCACAATCTCCACGGGAAAGGCTGTACAGCACCAGTTATCTACTCAAGTATTTCTAGGTTCTACAAGATCAATTAAGCTAGTCCTAGATGAAAATTTCACCCTTATTTAATTCCACGTTCATGAAATAACTATTTAACCTGTAGATTGACTTTCTTAAGGAATCTACCTAGAAGTATACCAAACTTTTATTAGATAAACATTTCTATTCTCAATAGTAATGGAGGAAAAATAAAGCAGTATTTATTTAGCATGTAATACATTCCAAGCAGGTTCCCACACACTTTTTATATACTGTCTCTGTAATTCTCAGCGGAGGTCTGAATAAGAATTAAACTCATTTTACAAATAGGAGAATTAAATTCAGAGGGACTAAATTATATCTCCAAAGTTACATAGCTGTTAAATGGTGAGGCTGGGAATTAAACCTCATTTTACATAGGTCCAAAGTCCATGTTCTTTCTATTCTACTGCCAATTGATAAGATGCCATTTTCCTGTATACATCGGTTTCTAAGGAGCTTATGTAGTGTAAATAAGGCTCCTTCAGGACCTATTCACTCCACCTGGGACTGACAAAATGAGAAGTCTGACTCCAAGCTGTTGAGACTAGACCCTGGATCTCCTGGTGGAAAAATCCAACAGCCAGGTCTCTAGCATCTGAGACTAGAAGTCAAATATCTGATTGCTTATTTGACCTGGATCCAGACAAAAATCAATTCAGGTCATTTGTCACTAATTAATATGTGCTGAAACAATGTTCTAAATGTTCAGGGTCCATAACCTTTTCATTCTGCATGTCTCAGGGATACCTGAGTACAGTCACCTCTTGATTAAACTGGATGGACAAGTTAACCTTTGAGCTATATCCTGGCACATGAAAAAGGATGGCTTTGATAACCTATGGAGGTGGAAAGAAGACTTTCTAATATAAAAGAACAAATGGATATTAGAAAAGCACTTAAACACTTCTTATACAAGGAGCAGAATCTTCAGAACTCATGCGCCCGTAACAAGGAGTAACCATTAAATAAAAATGTGAAGGCGGCATAATGTTAAAGAAAGCTTTTGCCTGATCTCTGGCCTCTGATTGCTAAAACAGTTTTGACTTGCACTTAAGAGCAAAGTGACCCTGGCCTATTCATTTATGCTTTCTTGGAGACCATTCAAGATGACCAGCAAGGCCCTTAATAGGTGTAGAGAGTACCAGCAATCAGGGGAATCTGGGCCTACAAGGGCAGGGGTTCCCCCAAGGTGTTGAGGAGTTTGGACAGTATAAAGACAGGAGGAATGAGAAGGCAGCTATTGCCACATTCTTTGAGTTAGAAATTAAGCACCAAGAAATAAATGGTGGAATATTATTTAAAAATTAGGTTTTTGAGACTGTGTATAAAAACTACTTTCAATAATGGAGGAATGCAAAATTAGCATTATATGAAATAGATGGCAATTTAAAAACTTGCATCGCTTTGATTGTTAGTGAAACCATCAGAGAGCTGTGTTTTTAAAGATAAATACTGACTTCTTGTTATTGTATTTTTCCTGGTGTTTAAAGCTGGATCTATTTACCTCTGTGGTAATACGTAGTGGCCTGGATCCTTGGTCAGGCTTTGCCTGAGCTACAGATGTTTTTATAGAAGAATAAAAGCTCAAAAATTTCCACATTACTGAGGAATTTTATTAACAAATGAACTTTAATGCTTATCTACAATAACAGTAGGATAGAAAACAAAGTGAAAAATTTCTTAAACTTGCTGAAGGATTATCAATTGTGCTGTGTTCAGATAAACAAGTTGCTACTTTAAAGCTGGAATGAGAGAGCACAAACTGGAGCTAGCTGCTTTCAGACATCATGTTAAAGCGGGTGACAAACGCTTCAAACCACATATAACCAACCAGCAGATGTAAATGCCTGACTCATCGTAACTACCATTCCCTTGATCCCTAGCAATTCTTTCTCTCTCTTTTTTTACATGCTCTAATTATCATTCCATTTTTTATTATCTACTAAACCCATCTTGCCTATCATGAATCTTGACTAAATCATGTCTTCTGATCCCCCTGAACCTGCCCCTTAGCAGTTCAGAATTTTCTGGAAAAAGCCGTAGAACAGTGTTGACTGATATCACTCTGAATGTATGTTTATACATCTTCTTATGTCCAGCTCAGGAAAGATATGTTTCTACTCTGAAAATCACATGCCCCCTTCTCTTGAATCTTCCAGCTCTTTCTCTACACAGGTTCTTTGTTGTTAGCCCATGAACTATATAAATACAGCTCTTATATCCACCCTGTCAAACTTGCTTGCTTTTTCTAACTATTAGGAGTTCATTTTTTATTAACAAAATTTCTAAGTTTTTGTCATATTATTGCATTTCTTAGAACTGTAAGAACAGACAACATTAATCTGTGATGATAGAAATTTAACACTGATTATCTCTGGGCAGGGGTTAGAGACATGCAAAGGGACATAAGGGAGCTGGCTGGGTGAGGAGGTGTTGTATATACTCATCAGGTTGTTGGCACTGCTGAATGCATCTGTCAAAACTCATCAAAATGTACAATTAAAACCTAAGTGCAAATTATATCTCAAAACTATTCAGGAGTGTAGCAAGTACTCTGATATTTCCTCCACCAAACTACTCTCTCGTACTCTCATCTCCTGTGAACAATTTCTACCATGATACTATTAGGTTGCCACTTTTCCAAAGACAATAGAGTCCTCATATGAAAACCCTATTAATCAGCAAATATAGTCACCTTTCTAGAAAAAAAAATCATTCCTTAATAAGATTTTTCCCTAATAAGAATAACCAATAGTCATCTACACATGTTTGATAAAGAGAAAAGGTTTTCTTTCGAATATGCTCACTATTTGCTAACTAAAACCTCTGTACACAGAAATTTTGTTTGGGAACAGGGATTACATGCAATATGAACAATGGCAAGTTACTAAATGTTTTCAATTATTGTTCTATTACATTTCTTAGAGTAAAACATTCCTCTCAGAAGTCTTTTGTAAAAATTTTAGTGAAAAAATCTGACTTTATAAATACTTTAGAATAAAATTCCTGGACAAGAAATCTGATTTTATAAATACTTTATAAGAAAATTCCCGGACAAGAAAAAATTTATCTAACTACCCAGGACATAGCTGTCCCTGTTCAGGCACTACCTAGCACTGATATGGGGGATGACAGATTGGCTCTTCGAGAGGAGCAGATATTTCACAGGCACTAAATGTGACCAAACAAGCTGTACATTTTGTTAGCTTATTTTAATCTTGCTTGTAGTGACCAAAATATCTCTGCATTACAAAAAAACCTTCCTTACAAAGGATGCAAATATTATGAATTGTCAGTCATCCAGATGAGGTAATTTGCAGTTCCTGGGAAATTGCTATTCCTTCTATTGACTAAGTAACTTCAGGGAAAAATACTTTAGGAACACAACAAAATCTCCCAAATTTCTAAATAGCTATATTGCATCTCTGAATCCATGGCTTCAAATTCCACAGTTACATATTTTAACACATTTACCATGAAAATATAGTAGACATCTGTGTTATCTCTAAAAGTCAACAAACATTTTTTTAGAGTAATTGCAAATTTTAAACTTTTCAAGAGAACTAGTCTAGCTTTGTGAGGCAAGTGGCACCCATTGAGCCCATCTTCCTTTTCTCAAAATCTTCAAAATTCCCAATTCTTGTAAATTGCAAATAAAAAAACTTAATAAAATGTTTTAGTTTTTATCAAATGCCTTAAGAAAGTGTGTCTAGTTGTTCACTGTTGGAAAATTCTGTTTATAAAGATATGTAACTTAAAGATTGCTGTACTTTCATCTTAACATAAAGACCCACTGGATACAGAAATAAACAAACTTGGAAGTATATTTGTGAAGATAAAAATTCCATCTGAGCAGGCAATAAAATGTATGCAAGAGAGACAACATTATAGAGAAAACCACGCAATGCCTGCTACCTAAGAGAATGTTGTGCTGACACAGTAGAACTAGGACTGAGGGAGGTGAAATACTAATGAAACTCAAATACTGGGGTATTCCTTTTGGGTCTATAGCTTTTATGAAAATTATTAAGTGATATTGATGTATATGCCTTTTCATGATTGAAATATGGTTTTGTGACATGTATACAACAAAATGAGGTTAAATTGCATTGTAATCGTTGTGTTGTATGTCAGTTATGAAGGAGTAACTTTTAAAAATAATATTCAAGACACAGATTTACGATAGTCATGCTGCCACCTTATCTTTCTTGTATGTATGGATCTGATCCCTCTCAATTATCAAGTTAAATTTAGAGAGTGCACAGCTAATAATATTCTCTGTGCCTTGGAAAAGTCCCTGGATTAGACTGTGAGACATGGCTGGAAAGGTTTGACCAGCAGTACAAGCTTTGTAAGTACGTATTTTATATTAAAATATTTGTATTTTAATTCTTTTGGAATGGTTTTCAACCATTTGATACTGCTTTAAGAGTAACACTGAGTCTGAAACATCAACACAGACTTTTGTTAGCTTTATATTCTGCAACTTTTTTACTATGGGCAACAAAATTTGAATAAAGTTTGTTTTCCCTTCCAGAACTTATTTGTATTCATTGATTAATGATGTAATTATTTTTAAAACACATTATACTTTACACTGTTAAATATGGGCCTTTGATATATATTTCATATATAATATGTAAAGACAGACTGTCATATTTTACAGCATTGAGGCATTTGCTAAAATGAAATATTTTTATATTTATATATGCATATTATTTTTTCATAAAGTAATATATAATCAAAAGTGTTTTGAAGAACATACCAGTGTTGCCCTCCCAAAAATAGTTATTTTCTCTCTTTTAGTCTCTCTATTGATCTGCAAAACCTATGTCCTATGTCCTCAAAAGGCATGAGAAACAAGAAAAAACAAGTATTTATTAAATTGCTACTGAATGGAAGGTTTGCACTACCTGACCAAACTGTTATTTTAGTTTGGCCACCCACTTCTAATTTTTTTATAAACTTTTGATGCACATGAGGTTGTTTTGTGTTCATCTGCTTCTAGAAATATTTGACATAAGTATTTGATACTTGGTATAGAATATCATATTCAAAATACTGTATTTTTACTATAACTTCCTAGGATTATGGAAATTCTCAAGTAGCTCCACTTCTTCCAGAAAAATTAAAATGTATCTAGTGTGATTGTTCATGTAATCAATTTGTAATAAGGTTGGGTTTGATCACTGTCCATACGTACAGGAGAGCATGGATAGAGCATTAATAGACACTGTCCTCCAGAGCCTGGAGTAAGTGCTTGGCACATAGTTGGTATTCAATAAATATTGTTTGTCAAAATATGAGATGGCAGAGAATGAAAGAGAAAACAAGGAACTAGGAGTTAGAAGAAATGTTTCCAGTTCCCAATAAGTATAAATTATTCACCGTTTACCCAAGTCATCCTCTCTAGGCTCCATACTACTTTTCTCACTTGTAATGCTTTCTCCCTTGTTTTCCACCACTAATAGCCACCCATTCTTCAAGTTTCAGATAACATCCCACTTCTTCACATAATTCTGGTTTAACCTCAGCCAATACTGATCTCTCTTTTTCTATACTTATATGATTATCAATTGACACATCTTATTTAATTTGACAATTAATTATGTAATAGCTTATACTACATTTGAATTGTTTAATATGTTAAAAGCCTTTTTTTCCCCAAATTAGATTCTAATCCAAAGGTCTCAAACTTGTAGCTGAGTTTGTTTCATAAACATGCTTTATTTGACCATCACAAAATTTTAGTGTTCAGCTAGCTGCAGATATTCATATGAGACTGCATAACAAAAGGAAATTTCAGTTTTCTAGTTTCTCTTGGAAAAATACAAGATCTGGTCATACCAGATCTGCATTCTGTTTTGGCGGTAGTCAGACACATCTGAACAGGTACTGCTCCTTTAGACCAGGCACGTATTTCCTTCAGTCGCACCTAGGCTGCTTTATTTACGTTCTCTGCCTAAATCTGGGGGGTATGCAAGAGTTTAACCCCTGAATGACTGTAGGATAAGTGGAGGCAGTCTGGCTTCCTCACCCAGGTGTCTGGGTAACTAAGGGGAGCAGTGTTCCCACAGCCTTGGAGGGGCCTGATAACCAGTGTTCCCATAGTCTTGAGACTGGGTCTGATAAACGGTTCCCATAACATGAAGCGGGCTTGCATGTGCAGAATTATGTCATGTTATTTAATGTTCTGTCAGTTTTCTGGCTTTGTTCCCCTCTAGTACTGAAACAGGTAGGGACTCCCTGCTGGGGGTGATGGAGACACACACAAGGGAACAGGTTCCACAATGGGTGCCATGCTGGGGAGCAAGGGCCATGACCTGTGCCCTTGTATTATTATATTATTCTGTCTGCAAAAATACCATGGACCTGCCTGGCCTTGAAGGGCCACAACACAATGATGTTTCATGCACATATACCTATGCCAACACACACACTCCATATTTTCTTGAAATCTCTAAAAAGACTGGAAGTCTCCATCTATGCATCTTCTAGGTATTCATATTCAAGATATTTAAATTTTTAAAGATTATTTGAATTGACAAGTTATCTTCCTGTTTTTTATATATCTTACAGTGGGATTCAATAAAAAGTGATGTTAAATCTACTCCTTTAATTCCTAACTTTACTAATGACTTTTTTTTTTGCTATTTAAAATTAAAATGCCATTTTGACTTCTATATCTCTGTATCCAATGACTTCCCAAGTTCTGTAAAATTTCCTGGCAGAGAGAACAGGTAGGAAGATGCAGTGTGATTTATTTTCTTCCCTCCATTCCTATTGCCTCTGCCCTCAGAGTCTGCATTAGGTGAAATGATGCCCTTCTCTCTGTGAGGGAACCTGTCCTCAAAATTAACAGAGCCCCACTAAGAGACTCCATTTAGTGTTGACTTCATATTCCAGAAACAGAGTCAATTTACAGCCAAGAGTAAAAGAGTTGTTTTGGAGCCCAAATTCACTTTCATGAAGTTTGCAAAACAGTACCTTGAAACATTTACATTTACGATGATCTCAGAGAGGGATGGTGAAGTGTTCTGGCACCAGCAAGTCTGGCATGCAGCCCCCAAGACAAGCAGCATTTCAACCTCTGTCCTACGTGACTTTATTAGAAGCCCTGCGAGCAAGAGAAACAGGAAATCTGCGCAGCACTTTTATAGCAATGCGGTGAATTATAAATTAATGAGGGTTTCATATGGGGAGTGAATAACATCTGCAGATGAGCGGATTTCATAAATACAAAAGGGAAAAAGGTTTCCCTTAGTAAAACATAACCTTTCTGCATGCACAATCAATTCTCAATTAGTCATACCAGAGAGAGTCTTCACCACACACTGTCAATACTGCCTCACTTTGCTTCCTCTACACTCTTCAATTCTGCCTCTTCTCACCCAAGATGCTCCTTGAATTAATATTCCCAACAATTTCCTTCAGTCTTTTTCTGCTGTCAAAAATTTAGTGGACTTTTTTATTTACTTGGATCCTCTAGTGCATAGTACCGCTTTTCCTCCCACAGTTTCCTGCCCCTTGTCTGCCCGAGCCTAATGCTTAGTCAGCAGACCACGTAAGAAGCCAGAGGAGAGCAGGAACTAACAGGAGAAATGATTTCCCTAGGAAGTTTTCTCATTCCTTCTTTATACCTCTTTAATGAGCACACGGCAAGGAAGGCATCATTTTGGAAGTTCAAATAGACTACAGGGAAATTTGTTGGAGTGATGTTAAAATTCAGTTCAAGAATTATGAGTTGAGTACCTACTATGTACAAAGCCTTTTGCTTAGTACCACAGGAGAGAGAACTCTCTGACCTACAGGGGCTTACAGTCTAATTGGCAAGAAAAGTAGGTGACAATTTTACAAAAACAACCAAGATGTACAATAGAGCTTGCATTATAGTAGCACCAACAATTTATTGCTCATTTAAATAGGCGGGTAGCCATTCAGTACTTTCTTCATAAGACACTAACTATACATTCACAATGTCATATGCTGCATAAAGCCATGGGGGAACATCAAGATGCATCAGGCAATACCTGCCTCACAGTGTATTAGGAAAGTAATGTGAGGAACAGTTATAAACATCCTTATTAAATAATTATTTTGGTATAGAAAACCCTGGCTACATGAATACCAAAAAGAAAATTTCTATCTCTGCCTGGAAATGGGCAGCAGTCTCAAAAGCCCTCACTTACCAGTGGTCCGTTACTGTAAGTTGCCACTAAATGAGACCAGCTCAATAGATAAACTCTTGGATAATTGTATGTATGTGTGTGTGCGCGCATGTGTGTAATTTGTGTCTATGAGTAGGAATTAGTTACAAGAAGGTATTATTTTATTATAGTATTAGTTGATAAAAGCAAAGAACTTCTCATAAACCTGTTAGAAGTTTCAGAATTACATTTTAAAATTATAAATATAACATTATCTCCCTTTTAAATAGGGTGAGTATATGGTCTTAAGCACGTCATTTAATTTCCCAGTACCTCAGTTTTCTCATGTGTATGATGGATAAAATAATAGAACACAGGGATGATTTACAGAGAAGATGAAATTAAATAATACATATTTTTATTTAAAAACTAAAGTTATACCAGGCAAATTAACAGTACTCAAATATAACACAAAGATTGCTATTGGTTTTCTCAGAATGGCTTATGGCACTCACACAATTGAAAAAACACTACCCTATGCTTTTATGAATATATTATTTTAGAAGGAACAATGATTGACTCAAGTATTTTACATTCTTCTTGAAATGCTAAGAGGGTCCAAAGGAGCAGGTAGTGGGAGACGAAAGTTGTCCTAGGGCAACAGGAAGATAAAGTGGATGGTTTGAGATCGGCATCCCAATTTTGGAAGAACTTCTACCAAAATGCCTCTGTGTCTGCAGAACAAAGGGGAGTAACAAAAGGATATGGAGTTTCAGTCAACATTCAGAGGAAAGAAAGTGAAGAGATTCCAGTTGTGGGAAACATATAAAGTAAGCAAAATTATGTGATCCTGTGTTTTAATTGGTGCAGTATCAACCATTATTTGGAGTGGCTACTCTACGTTACATATGGGGCACCTTCAAACTGGTAAATCTGTGATAAATATTGATACAACTATTACTGGAACACTTATTAATACCATTTGGGAAGCGGTAAGTAATGCCCAGAAGACAGTAAATATGTAGAATACTTTTTTCTTCAGAGACACAGGAAACTATCATGCTTTATTTGTTAATCATCGAGATGTGGCAATGCAGCATAAGAAACTAGGCTAGCTTTAATTAGTACTATTTTATAACTTAGTCACCTGGAAAAAAGATGAGAAAACAATGCACACAATGATAATAGTATACTGCCATTAAAGTACACAAACAATGCCACCAATCTCTAGGTGTCCTCCCTCTTTCTATTTCTCATTAATTTCAACCCATTAAAAATTTTTTAAAGATTTTACTTACCTATTTTTAGAGAGAAGGTAAGTGAGGGAGGAAGGGAGGGAGAAAAAAATCAATGAGGGAGAGAAACACTGATGTGTGAGAGAAACATCAATCCGTTGCTTCTCAAATGGCCCCAGCCAGGGACCTGGCCAGCAACCCAGCCATATGCCCTCACCAGAAATCGAACTGGTAACCCCTGAGTTCTTGGCATGATGCTCAACCCACTGAGCCACAGCAGTCAGGGCTCAACCCATTAAAATTTCTTGACAAATGTAAATTCTATAAGGCTGACTAGTTTGATTACCTTAATAAAGAAAAAAAGGTAAGCCATTTATCAACCTTCACCTACCATTGACATAAAGTCTTTGTGTGGCACAGTTCCTGAGTTTTGTCATTTGAAATGGGGCGACGGATTGCTAGGAGAATGAACAGGGTTGCAGTGCAACAGATTAATTAAGCAGCTCTCAGGAATGATATTGAAAGGTAACTGATTAATTGAACATTGAGGCCATCTAATCAAATAGCAGACACAATAAATATGTTTCTTTTGCAATAAATCATGCCCTTATTAGCATATTCATCTGTACAGTTGCATTAACTCCTTATGTGCTTTTTAAGCTTTGCTTAGCGGGCAACAGCCTCCTGCTACACATTCTTTTTTTATGTCATTACAAAAATGCCTGGTGGACATGCTAGCATTCCTTTAAGATTTGAGGAGTTTAACCACAAAATATGCAAACTTGCTGTTCACACAAAAAGGTAAAAAAATCCACTCAGTCATTATTATTATTCCGTACAAACTGCAGTGAGGCACAGCATACAATAGTGTTGGATTCAACAGGAATGTTTTATGCTGAAACCAGGGTTTAATAAGAGAAGATACTATAAAAATGTTAATGCCAAATATCTACCATGCTATTCACATATGAAAATACATCTTTTGAGGTGTGAAAACATGTTCACTCTTATTTTTTCATACGAGCCTTTAAAAAAGATGGTCACTTTACAGTTATAAAGTTTCAGTAAAATAAAGGGTGGATCTTAAATCAGGGCAACTGGGTTAAATTAAATGCAGAGAGCCTAAAGCAGTTCATTTGTACTTAGACTGCTTTCCCTTCTGCTGAAGCTGAAGTCCTGCTCCCCCCCATTTTTGACACTGGGGCAGGATCCAGTTGCCACAGCTGTGCAGCTGGATGAATGGAAAGAATCTGTGCCCTGTGCCTTCGGATGCTCATCATCAAAGGGGGTCTGTCACCCTCTAATCCCACGAAGAGTTCCCTGCCAGACTGAAGGAACAGAGCTTCATGGGGGAAGGGCAGGAAGTCAGGAAGAAACATGGCCTTGTCATCCTCTCAGCCCAGGAAGCTTCTAGTCCTAATGCAGAGCCCTGACTGATTCCTGTGTCAATGACTTTCTTGCAGAAATGTAAGCTCCCCCTAAGGGAGAACTCTCCAGAAGAGAGGTCCTGTGCACACCTCTGCTGCCACAGATGTCAGGTGGAAAATTGGATGGAGCCACAGTTACTCGTCTCTCTAAATTGGAATTGGCTAAAAAGGCAGAATCGTGTAAAGAAGCAAGATGTTACAGAGCTGTCGGCTGAAAAGGGATTCAGAAGATTATTGGAATTTTTTTAAAAATAGAAACTAAAGAATGCTAGTTAGCTTACAGGAATCTCAGCAGATGGGTCACTAACTGACCAATAATTTTTCACACTATATGATTCTTACATATTATTTTTTTGTTTATATATCTTACAACTTTAGGATTTTATAAAAGGTAAAATATGGTGAATACACACACACATACACACATATGGTGATTTACGCACACATGCATATGTGTAAATTGAATATTATATGGTAAATATATACACGAAAATAGATTTAAATTGATCAGAAAAGCAAGTATTTAAACTGGAACTGAAATGCTTTTATTACTTTACTAAAACACTGTTTAGCTTCAGATGACGTTTCAATAATGAATTTCACTTCTGGAAAAAAAAAGTATGTCCCCTAGCACAAGAATTTCACAATCCCAACTGCTCTTTTGTTGTTGTGGGGCCTTTACATCAACCATTTATGTTAAACACGTTCAACTGCAGAAATGCAGAGATCTGTACAAAAAATACAACCAGAAGTATCAAATATTTTCCTCCTTGTATTTTTATCTATTCCTTAGAATATTATAAAAAGAAAAATACATATGTCCTTTCATTCTATTATGTGTTTATTGGTAACAGTGTTAAGAAAAAAGATTAAACCCCATTCCATGGCCAAACGCCAGCATGATTTGATAACAAAATGAAAGTGTCTGTCAAAAACATGCTTGTTTTCAGAATTATATTTAAAAATCATAAACACAAACATGTCTACCTTATAACAGGACAGAGGTCATGTCTCTCTAATTACTTCGTCTGTTGTAGACATGGAGAACAAACTGATGGTGGCCAGAGAGGAGGGAGTTAGGGGAGCTGGGTAAGAAAGGAAAAGGGACTAAGCAGTACAAACTGGTAGTTTCAAAATAGTCATGGGGATGTAAAGTACAGTCCAGGGAATGCAGTCAGTAAAGTTGTAGTAACAGTGTACAGTGCTGGGTGGGGGGGGGGGACTTGAAATATCAGGGGGAACACTTTCTAAAGTACATGATTGTCTAACTGCTATGCTCTATACCTGAAAATAAAATAATATTGAATGCCAATAAAATAAAAGTAAAACAACTCAAATTTATCTTTAAAAAGTGAAAACCAAAATTGCATGTGTGTGTGTACATGGGAGGACCCACAAAGTGGAATTTATTTATAAAAATTGTGTATTTATTCTTACATGTTTAAACTTCAGTCACCTTTAAATGCTCTCCATTTGATGCAACACACCTATCGAGATGTTTTTTCCACAGCTCAAAACAGTTTGGGAACTTGTTGATTTTGACGCCTTTTAGTCCTTCTGCCAGTTTTTGTTTCACTTCTTTCAAATCAGTAAAATGTTTCACTTTGAGGACGTATTTCACCCAGGGAAATTTTTAAAAAAGGCTTGGGGTGAGATTGGGTGAATAGGGAGGGTGGGCATAAGGGTCACACTATTTTTGGTCAAAAACTGCTGAACACTCAGCACAGTGTGGGCAGGTGTGCTTGTAAATGTTCATCATGAGATGGGCAAAGGCATTGAACGAGTCATTTCAAGAAACTGAGCGGAGCTGAATGCAGCTTCTCACAACGCCAGCTAGTACACTGATACCGATGGGTTCTTAGCACACTCACCTAGTGGGGGAAGCCTGTACTACAAGGGACCCTCCATCCAGGAGATAATTCTGTTTTTTTTTGGGGGGGGGGTTCCTTATGTGTGTGTGTGTGTGTATAATTTTAAAGAGAATATATATGTACATATAAAGAGAATATATATATATATATATATATATATATATACTCTTTAAAATTCTGAAATCCACTCCTACACTAAATTTAAACCCCGTTACTTCTTTTCCTCTTAGGTTTCATTCCAAATTTTAAACATAAAAGTTACAAGTTCACATACTATTTAACCAATATTTACTGTATCTGAATATGTAGAAATTATATGATAGAGTGACTTGATTTATTTTATGTCTTCAGTGTTAATTTCTCCAATTATTTTTGTTGTTGTTTCTCTTTGAGCTCATTGCCTCATAGACTAAAATAAATGAAAGAACACAGAAAATTTGTTTCAAATATCAAATAAACTATTGGTTATCTCCTAGATGTACTTGGAATGTATGAGCCACTTAAAAACAGATATATATCAATATACAAATCAGATATATATGTATATCTTTATATATCATATATGAAATAGATATATATCCTTATATAGCATATACACATGTATTTGTATATAACAGATAAATGTAACAGATATATGTTTTATTTATATATATATATATATATATCACCAGATATCTTTATATCTTTCTAGGTACACCTTGAATAATTTCAAGGGAAAAGGTCATTGTTCATATTTACTAACACAAAACAGATTGGTGCTCTGATTTACTGTAATATAAAACTGCATCAGTGATCATTAGATGACTGTTTATCTTTTTTTATTGTATTTACCCATTACCATTTGCCCCCATATATCCCCTTCCACCCAGCAATCACCACACTGTTGTCCACGTCCATGAGTCCTTTTTCCTTTTTGCTCAATCTTTCCATCCCCTAACCTCCCTCTTCCCCCAATAGCTGTCATCTGTTCTCCATGTATGAGTTTGTCTCTGTTTTGCTTGTTAGTTCAATTTGTTCATTATATTCCACATATGAGTGAAATCATATGGTATTTGTACTTCTCTGACTGGCTTATTTCACTTAGCATAATGTTCTCCAGGTCTATCCATACTGTCACAAAAGGTAAAATTTTATTCTTTTTTTACAGCTGAGTAGTATTCTATTGTATAACTGTCCCATAGTTGTTTTATCCATCCATTTACTGATGGACACTTGAGCTGTTTCATATCTGGTAATTGTAAATATGCTGCAATGAACATAGGCATGCTTATATTCTTTCAAATTAGTATTTCAGGTTTCTTCAGGTAAATCCCCAGAAGTGGAATCACTGGGTCATAAGGCAGTTCCATTAACATCATTAAAATGTCCATACTACCCAAAGCAATCTATAGATGCAATGTAATTTCTATTAAGATACCAATGATATATTTCACAGAACTACCACAAATATTTCAAAAATTTATATGGAACCACAAAAAGACCCACATAGCAATAGCAATCTTAAGAAAGAAGAACAAAGTCGAAGGAATCATGTGACCTAATATCAAACTACACTACAAGGCCACAGTAATCAAAACAGCATGGTACTGGCATAAAAACAGACACATAGACAAAGGAACAGAATACAGAGCCCGGAAATGAACCCACACCTTTATAGTCAATTAATATTTGACAGTGGAAGCAAACACATACAATGGGCTAAAGATAATTTATTCATTAAATGGAGTTGGGAAAATTGGACAGATGCATGCAGATATAAGAAACTAGATCACCTTCTTATGCCATATATAAGAACAAATTCAAAATTGATTAAAGACTTAAATGTTAGACTTGTAACCATAAAAATACTAGAAGAAAACATAGGCAGTAAAATCTCAGACATTGCTTGTGGCAGAATTTTTTCTAATAAATCTCCTCAGGCAAAGGAAATAAAAGAAAAAATAACAAATGGGACTACAACAAAGTAAAAAGTATTTGCATAGCAAAGGAAACCATCAACAAAATGAAAAGACAACCCACTGAATGGGAGTACATAAAATTTGCCAATACATCTGACAAGGGGTTAATATCCAAAAATAACTCAGAAAACTCAACACCAAAAAAACAAGCAATCCAATTTAAAAAAAAAAAAAATGGGCAAAGGACCTGAATAGACACTTCGCCATGGAGGACATACAAATGGCAATAGACATATTTAAAAATGCTCAATGCTTAATTTTTATTTCAGAGAAATAAAAATTAAAACCACAATGAGATATCACTTTACACTGATCAGAATTGCTATCATTAATAAATTAACAAACCACAAGAGCTGGCAAGGATGTGGAGAAAGGGGAACCCTTTTGCACTGTTGGTGAGAATGCAGAATGGTGCAGCCACTATGGAAAGCAGTATGGAGATACCTCCAAAATTTAAAAATGACTGCTTATGTTAAAAAAAGGAAAGATAAAGAGCATAAACACTTTTTACAGATTATATATATATAAATATATAAACTAAAATAACATTACTAAGCATTTTGGTTCTAACTGAGAAATAAAAATCTTGCATACTTGGAGGGTCCTGATTTAGATAGTTACAGCATTTTTAATTATTTTTTCATGTTCAGTATAAATTCTAAGATGTACTTTGTAGCCTTTTTAAAATTAATTTTCATTATGTTTGGCCAATATTTTTTACTTTTAGAAAATAAATTGCAATAGCGTCGTGTGTAAACATAGCCACCTCTATTTTGAATGCATAAAATTGGCAAGCATATCTTGCTCTATGATAGACAAATCATCCTCCTTTCATAGTGATTTTTTTTAAAAGTTCTTCAAGAAACTAGTGGTGGCTTAGTTGTATTTAAAGGCACAAAATGAGTTCAGCACTTACACTGCTGTATACAATCACCCCAGATTCTCTTCATCGTATTACCAACATTATTAAACGCTCAGTCTGGGCTTCGGCATTGTGATGGCAGCTCTCAAAAACTGGGTGTGCACTCAATACAATCAGACGTGAAAGAAATATTTGATTTATCTCCTGAATACTGTGAAAGTAAGAGAGTTCGGAATTTACTTCAAAGAATGAAACTATAACTGATCTGTAATTATGCATGCAGCAAATGGATATGCAGAACCACTGCAAACTTGCCTACACCTATTTTAAACATCAAAGACGTTTCCTTCTGCTTTTGTCCAGTGGTTTAGATCCAAGCCTACATATGTATGTGTCATTATGATTTCCAGAGAAACTATTTTAAATTACAGATATTTCACACACACACACACACACACACACACACACACACACACACACACACATATTTATTGGTTTTAAAAGTCTATTATTTTTTAAAAAGCCCAGCTATGGTTTTAATTAATGAATGATTAAATTTTACTGTATATCTCTATTATTCACTGCTTTTAGATAGCCATGGTTTAATTCTTTGGTTCTCAAGATTTTTTCAGCTTTTAGAATGCCCATTTGAATAATATACTCCACTCAGAAACACTGCCACGAACAGTGTAACTTTCAACACAGTGGAAGTGGAGGGGACCAGGAGGAAGCATATTAGGTCTGGAGGAAATGGGGAGGTAGGGATGCCATTTGAAAGAAGTGTCTCTAAGGATAGTGGTCTAACCCCAGGAACATATGCCTATCCTCATGTGAAAATCAGTGATTAAATAAATAATGTTGCAATTTTTCCAAATAACACATATAACATTTTAATAGTATATTTAATATGTTAGAAAGGGTTAACTCAAAATAGGAATAAGAAAAATAATCTTTAAGTTGAAGGAACTATTTTATTAGTGTGATTTCTGCCTTGTTTAATAAGTTTTGATATATTAAATGCCTCTTGCAACCTGAAAGTTTTAAATTTATTCATTTTCACAGTAACTCTTTCTTAAAAATAATCTTTTCTCCTGAAATATTTGATGTTTTCCTCATGTATCCTATGGAACAAATTGAACAGATATTTTCATTATTCCCTTACAGTGGAAAAATAAGTTTTATAAGTTACTTGACCAATACCTCACAATGCTTTAATATATCTGTAAAATAATAAAGTTTATTTTACTTAAGTCCCTAGGGTCTCTAAGAGTTAGGATGGTTCAAAGTGTGCTTTGATACCTGAAGCCCAAGAGACAAAAAGGGTATAAGATCTGAGTGAGACTGGTTCTGGTTGTATTGCGGGATCAACCCATCTCCAATCTTTTACTTTTCTCAATGTACTGACAAATATATACAAAGCAAAAGAAAATACATTGGTGAATGTTAAATAGTCTTGGTTATTTTTTAGAAGGTGGAAAAGCTTCGCCTTTAGTAAATAATGAAATCGGAGGCCTAACTCTAATGTACTGAAGCTGGAGAATAGGTTCTAAACACGATTCCAAGGCACCACAGCGATACCCTACCTGGAATGGCAACACCCTTGGAATTAACATATTGCTGTTCAGGTGACTCCTTAGAAGGATGCAGCATCCATTTAGACATTTAAGTAGAGCTGGATTTCTTAAAACACTAATTTTGTTAACTCATTATTTTATAGTCATAACTTCATATTGAAGAGCAGTGCTAAGTCCTTCTTTTATGAAACTTATAAAGAGGATTGGAGCCTGTTACAGAGGAAAAAAAACTGTTTTAGAGAAGCTTAGATGAGGTGGGAAGGAAACAGACATTTGAAGGTGAGTGTAAAGGGGCTAGAATACTATTTCATTTATTGATCACAGGATTTACAAGAAGCATCTTGGGAAGGATGCACGGTCAAGGTCAGGGGCACCTTTAAAAATAAGTTCACACATTACTGACAAGCTACAGTGCCATATGCTTCCTACTCAAAATCTGTGAAGCCTTTTTCTTTCAACTGATTAAAAGCAAAGAAGGTTGACAAGGGAACTAATGAGCTATACATAATGAATAAGGTGGCAATGTTCTCTTCTAGTCAATCTTCCCTTTTATAAAAAAAGGCGGGGAGCAAAAACCAGATTTGATGCATTGCCATGGACACTGATCCCTGAAGTTCTGCCTGTAGCAACTACACTGTTGCTATTTTCAGTTACCTTAGTTAAATACGTCCAAACACGAAAAACAGAACCAACGATCTGGTTCCGGACTAAAAAACAATGTACACCCACAGTAAAAATTAGATTATTTAGAATCTGTGTATTTCTTTGTTTCCTTGTTTGGTAACAAACGTCATGGGCTTTTTGTCATTTTTTTTGTCATTTTTTTGTCATTTTTGACAAATGATATCTGGGTTTCTGTTCCTAAGCCAGTGATGACTGTTGATGTTCAAAACCAAGGTAAACTCAGGTCTTATTATTTTACATTAGCTCAGTCATTAGCTACTTACTACGAATGTTGTTGAAAGGGTTTTCTAACTCACAGGAAGGTCATAGGTAAAAATAAAAAATAGGGAAAGTTTCTTTTCTGTGTTTTCTGTCTGTTTTAACTTTACCTTTCTCTCTGGTTTCTGTGCCCTCCTTCTGTTTCCCCAAGCAGATTCAGTGAGATCCAAATGGCCAGGACTCCCAAAGAAATTCACACCACTCCTCCACTGCTTGAAAATAATACCTGGGGCAGAAGATCTGAGATAGCATAACAAGAAAAGCAATTTGTTTGGTTATCTGATGGAGGTAATTTATGTAGAAGTGTGAATCCACTTAAATTTCCTGCCTGACTGGCTTTTAAAGAAGGGATTATTAACATAAATGATTCTTGATAAGTGGCAGGAGGTGGTAGGCATGGTGCTCTTTGCTAACCTTTTCCCCAGGGCATGTTGGAGATAAGAGGTCAGTAACTTGGCAATCCTTTAAAGAATGAACCAATTTTTTCTTTGTTTTAATTAAAAATTTCTGATTTGCTGGCCCCTGAGCTAGGTGCTGAAAGCAGGATCATAAAGGAGACACTTTTCAGTCCCATTCTCGAGAAGTTGTAACTAGAGTATGTGTCTTTCAACCTGTCCCTTCTTCTCTCACTACATCACAACAAATGATTAAGCCACACAAAACAAAGTTAGATCTGAAAAGACCCAGTGCTACTCTAGAATGAACGGTAGATAATCAATACATATTTTGCTTTTTAGCTTTTAAGTTGTTCAACAAATGGTTTATTTACTTTTCCTATCACAAGTGCTACCTCCTAGAAGCGTCTCTTTCCTGTTTCATATTCTCTTGTCTCCCCTGCCCTAGAGCTGACTTAGGAGCTATTCCTCATGTATCATTAGTACAGGACTCCAAAGCATATTCTCCAATTCTGAGTTTGATTTCTCCTCATCCTCTCAAGAGTTTTATCCTGATCACTTTCATCTTTATTCATAAGTACATTCATATGAATTTACTTGAATCTTCATTCACAAGTACAGTTCTTACAAACACTAAGTGGCCTTTATATAATGTTGAATGAATGATGTATAACTGGTATTTTATCCATAGAAAAGAAGTAATACTATGTATTTAAATGATCTTTAGACAGGAAAACATGTTTAATCAAAATGTGTAACTTCAGATTATTTGAATGCAAGACAATTGATCAAATGCTGCAATCTAACAAAGACATTGTCTTAATTTGTATTAAGAAGGCAGTAAGGAAAAAAGCCTTTAAAAACTTAGTGAAAGCAAATTATTCAAATTGCACTGAACCTTTGATTCAGTAAATTGATAAAAATCATCCCTCAGGCATTAACATTTGTTATTGTTTATTTTATAAAGGCAGTAATGGAAAAGTACACCGTCCAAATTTTGCCATTTCTATTATTTTCTTTTAGTGATTTTCAAATGAGGCTAAAGAAAGAAGTTCAATCAAGTGTTTTCTGAGAGAATTCACTAAAAAATTTCTTTCATTAAGACTAAATGTTGCTAGAACATTTTTAAAAAATTGTTCACAATGCCAATGATCAGTTATTTAGAAATTAGTTCTAAATATTTTATTTATTTTATAATTATAAATCATAAGGGAAAGGAACACAACAGTTGGTCTCACCTCATATTTTCAACTTCTAAAGCTGAACAGGGGAAGTAACCAACAACTGTATGATTATTAGTGATTTAGTTTAACAGGTTTTACTCAAAATGTTGATTTATGACCTGAACTAAGTAAGTAATAAGGTGGAGAAGAGAAATAGCACTCACATTCAGAAATCATGGAATTTAATATAAGGATATGAAAAGAAAACTGCAATGACACAGAAATAAACTAATTTTCTTGTTTAGAATATAGGATAGAGCCATATAAAAACCTGTTTTTTAGAAATTTTAAAGAAAATACTTCAATGTATATTAAAAGTTTTAATCTTAAAAACTATAGTGCAGATTCATTTCTTCCATCTATTAAAAATAGAACTAATATTACCTATGAAATTAATGTAGTTTTTCTTCTATTTATAGTACTTTCATCAGCATCTAATCATAGAAACTGTAACTTACATTTCTTATTACATTTTACATTTTAAACAGAGTGTATTGATAGGGATTTTTCTTACAATAATGTAGGAAAGGAAGGAAAAGTAAAGAAGAAAACTAACTGAAAAAGAGAAAACTGTGTTCTACCAATTCTAAGAACTTTCACAGACCTTGTTTCATTTAAAGACAAATTCAAAACAAGAAGGAGAATTGCTGCCATGCACAGAAACAACATATGGCTTAAGATAAAATCAATTGTAATGTCAGAATAATAGTTTATTAATATTTATTAACTTTATTTTTGGTATTTGCAGATAAAGACAGTGAAAACATTCCTATAACCATATTTTTTCCTTCTATGTTATAACCAAATATCAATAACAACAACAAAAATATCACATTCTACAGCATAGGAATTCCACTCTCTGTGAAACAACTATAGTTTTTGCCTGACCTTCAGCCTCTGAGACTCATTCAGGAAACACAAAACAGGCCACAGGAGTTACTTGCTCTGCCTTCGGATCAGATTCATTCTGTGCTCTGAATACTTGTATTCTGATCTTAGTGCACTTGACCTTTTAGATTTTAGATCAACATTTGCTCCAACTTTCCATCTCAGAATAGAAGAAGCTCAAAATTCCACATTAAGCCCATATTCTTCATATTCCCATTCCAAATTATTTGTATTACTGATATCACTTTCCAACAGAATATGTTCATTTTTCTTGTTTTTTTTAATTTTTCTTGTTTTTTTTTTGTTTTGTTTTGAGGAACAAAGGCCAAGTTTATTTGTTCATTTCTTGCATTTGAAGTACTCCTCAATGACATGCTGTCTGAGACCCTTTGCCATAGTCCTTAATCAACACACAACTGCAACCAAGCAGTTTACAGGGTTTTCCCTCTATGTTGATCCTACAGAGGCCTACTCATTCCCCCAGTTTCTTGTTGTTGTCAAACTTAAATAAGTTGATTTGGTGTTAGGCACAAAGGGGCTCCACCCACTTGGCATATATAGGCTCGTCACAGTTGGATGCAAGCACACAAAGGTAGGCTTGGCGCTTATTTGAAACTCCAGATGTTTCTGCAACAAGCTTGAAATTCCATGAAGTTAACTTGATGGCTTAATTTTGCAAACTACTAAATGAGGGTTCCTATCTGTCCTGTAGATAATGTAAAATTAGCTCCACAACCTACACATAGGCTCATTTTAGGAGTCTATTTCTTTATCCAGATCATAGTAACTATAATTTCTTGAGTGCTCACATAAGAAGGTGAATCCTACATGATTTCTTATATATGCAAAAAGCTAAAAGCATATAAGGTATTTTTGTTTTTCTTTGTCCCCCACCCCCAAATTTTACTGAAATTGAGATATATGTCAATTGCACAAAATACTCAAATGATTTAAGTGATCATCTGGGATTCCATTCCAGTTGCCATCATTCCCACTATAGAACTTTGAACTCAATATATGTTTACAGTCTAAATAATTAAATAAAACCTCTGAGACCTATCACTTTGAGTTAATGACTCTAAGATTCTTCAGTTCCAGACTACTCAGAAGTGCAAATCCTCTGCCATTTATTCTAATTCCCTCACTTGTTACTCTAGATACTAACAATCACAGAGCCATAGTCTCTGCTTTCAACATTTGGCTCCTCACTAAGACTTGCCAACCATCTCACCCTGGCATGAAAAGCAAACACTTTATCTAATTCGTAACAGTAATAAAACATCCCAAATCCATATGCCTTGGTTGGTGGTATAGCATCATTTCTATGTCTGTGTTCTTCATAGAATCTTTAGCTATATGCATAGTCATAGAGATAGCAGTCTGATATTTTTCTAATTAATCTGTACTTGTCAGATAATTAAGGATTGATATAATATCCAAGTACTGAGACTTTTTGAAAAAAACTTATATTTAATGAAATGTTTACATAATAATTAAACAGGACTTCTGGATAAGATGGTAGCATAGGTAAATACAGTACTCAAATCATTCCACAACCATATCAAAACTACAACTAAACTATACAACAATCATCATTTAGAACTACCTGAAATCTAGATGAGTGGAAGTCCTGACAGCTAAGGATATAAAGGAGCTACATTGAGACTGGTAGGAAGGATCTGGCAGATAAAAATTGGGAGGATATCTCAGCTGCAGAGGACTCCCTGAGGAGCAAGGGGTCCTAGCCCTATACCAGACTCCTAAGCCCAGGGTTCCAGTGCCAGGAAGAAAAGTCCTCATAACTTCTGGCTGTAAAAAATAGTGGGAATGTGGCTGAGTGAGACACAGGGCTTCTGGAATCCCAGAAGTGTTCTTCTTCAAGGGCCTACACATGAACTTACTCAGAATCACTCCATCTGAGCTTCAGCACTGGGGCAGCATCTCCAATGGCACCAGGGACATGTGGGGAGGAACTGAGTTGTCTGGCAAAAGGCAAGAGCTAGAGGAATAGCATTCTTCCAGAAAGAAGTCCTGACAGAGGCCATTGTTCCTTTTCTGGGCCCTCCCCACAGAGCCAGCAGGTAGGGGACATATCTGAGACTCCATCAATCTGGCTTACACTGTTTGACTCACCCTGGTGATTCTCTGAGGCCCTGCCGGTCCCAACTTTCAGGACCACCCAAACTGTTTCCAGTGCATTTTCCATACAAATGGCCTGGTTTGACTCATTCTTTAGACTTAACTAAAATCTGTCAAACAAGCAGCATCTGACCTCAATGTGCCCTGTACCTCTCACTAAGTGCCCCCATACCTGGCACTTTCAGCAGCTGGCCTTCGTTCATAGTGTGGCCTCTCCTAGGCACTTCCAAATCCAGCACAAGTAACAGCCACCTGTAGGTTGTTTAGTAATGTACGCCAGGTGGGCCCAAGCAGAACACAGGCAGAGACTGACCTTGGCCTGTACCTACCAGAGGGTTCCAGGCCCAGAGTACTGTGTTGAAGCACCATCCAGCCAATTCCATAAGTGACACGCTCAAAGGGAAGACTCATTAGGCAACAGAGCCCAGCTGAAGTAAGCTGTGCTCTGCAAGGAAAACCCCTGCACAACTGATCCTCCACGATGGTTGTAGCCAGTCCTTGCAGTTGACTGACCTTGGCATAACTCTCTCATTGACTAATCAAGGCTCAACTACAATAAGATGGTGTACACATCCCACATGGAGGGTACACCTGGAGTGCCCAGCTCAGACAAATGAGAAGTCTGTGCCAATGGACCCTATAGCACACCTACTACATGAGGCCACACTATCAAGGCCAGGAAACATAGCAGATCTACCCATTACACAAAACAAACACAAAGAGGCTGCCAAAATGAGGAGACAAAGAAACAGGCCCAAAATGAAAGAACAGAACAAAACACCAGAGAAAGAACTAAACAAAATGGAGACAAGCAATCCACTAGATGCAGAGTTCAAAACATTGGTTATATAGATGCTCAATGAACTTAGTGAGGACTTCAACAACATAAAAAAGGACATGGAGAGCATAAAAAATGACATGGAATATATAAAAAAATTAACCAGTCAGAAATGAAGAATATACTAACTGAAATGAGGAATAATTTATAGGGAATCAACAGCAGGGTAGATGAAGCTAAGAATCAAATCAGGAATTCAGAACACAAGAAAACATAAACTCAAATCAAAACAACAAAAAGAAAAAAGAATCCAAAAACACTGAGGCTACGGTAAGGAGCCTCTGAGATATGAAGCATACCAACATTCACATCATGGGGGGTTCCAAAAGGAGATGAGAGAAAGCAAGAAATTGAAAACTTATTTGAAAAAATAATGACAGAAAATTTCCCTACACTGGTAAAGGAAATAGACATGCAAGTCTAGGAAGCACAGAATCCCAAACAAGATGAACTCAAACAGGCCCACACCAAGACACATCATAATTAATGTATGAAACATGAAAGAAAAAGGAGATTCTTAAAAGCAGCAAGAGAAAAGAAGTTTGTTACCTGCAAGTGAGCTCCCATAAGATGGGCAGCTGATTCCTCAACAGAAACTTTGCAGGCCAGAAGGGATTGCAACAAATATTTGAAGTGATGAAAAACAAGGACTTACAACCAAGATTAATCTACACACCAAAGCTATTATTTAGAATCAAAGGACATGTAGAGAGTCACCCAGACAAGAAAAAGCTAAAGGAGTTTATCACCACCAAACCAGTATTATATGAAATGTTAAAAGGTAGATGAGGAAGGAGGAGGAGGAAGAGGAGGAGAAGGAGAAGCTATGTGAACAATAGAATGTCAATAAATATATACCTATTAACAATTGAATCTAAAAAATAAACAAAATAAACTAGCAGAACAGAAACAGACTCATAGATATAGGGAACATTCTGATGGTTGCCAGATGGAAGGGAAGTTGGGGGATAGGTGAATATGGTAAAGGGATTAAGAAGTACAAATTTGTTGTTACAGAACAGTCATGGGGCTGTAAAGTACCACCTAGAGAATACAGTGAATAATATTCTAATAACTATGTTTGGTGTGAGATAGATACTAGATTTATTGGGATGATGACCTAGTGAGATATATAATGTCTAATCACTGGGGTGTACACATGAAACTAATGTAATATTATATGTCGACTATAATAGGAAAAAATAGATTTAAAAATAATTAAATAAATTGTCATGTGACCTTTTTAATCTTCACCCAAGGACATTTTTTTATTGCTTTTTGAGAGAGGGTAAGGGAAAGAGAGTGGGATAGGGAGAGGGAGAAATACCAATGTGAGAGAAAAACATTGATCAGTTGCCTTCTTGCACATGCTCTGACCGGGGATAAAACCTGCAACCAGGGTATGTGCCCTGACCAGGACTGGAACCTGTGACCCTTTGGTATATAGGTCAACACTCCAACCAACTGAGCCATACCAGCCAGGGTCACTGTCATATAATTTTGATATAAATTCTATGATGAAACCTTTTAATAATTTATAGACATAATCCTCCCTAGTACACACTGAATAGAGATTTTTCATGTTTATTTCTAAGTAATTTAAAAGTTTTGATTAACATTTAAAAAGTTATTTGTGTCCATCAAGTATAAAGATAGATAAGTAAGATGTCATGAGTCATAAAACTGAATAAAAAGATTATGTCAACAATATGGGACAAATGCATTATGTAGTGTAAAAAACAAGCATGATAAATTAATCTTAAACCAGTATATAGTCCATGGAAAATTAAAGATTCTCCATCAGGTCCAACAGCAGAAGATCATTAATTAAAATATCATGCTTCACATCATAAAGAGGATCATGTTCTCCATAAATAATATGACAGATGAGTAAATATTTAGAAAACAAATGCTAAGTATGGACATCAGAGGGAAAAATTCAGGCCATAAAGGTTATTTTACAGTACATAAGCAGTCATGCTGGAGACTCCTTCACTTACCAATGGGTTTTAAGTGTAGGCTATATATTTCCAATTAAAGTTTAAATGTGGCCTAAATTGAAGATTAATAAAAAGATACATTTTTTCTGCTATTTAATGTGAAAGTTTAGGAATTTCCTCATGTTTATAGTTGTAAAAATACATTGCTTCTAATCTGTATACAATGGTTTAAGTATGGTATTTTGTACTTATTTGTAACTTGGAAAGGAGTTCATACCACTGTAATGAGTTTGAGGGTAGATTTTAAAAGAAAAAGTTTTCATGTTAACTTATATCCTTTCCCTCTTTTGGAGGGAACAGGGTGTTAAATCAGATTCAGGAAGAACCTATTATCCCAGGAAGATGATATACTATTAGAACAGTAGTCTGTTTAATATTTTAGCTAACCGGAGTTTCCTCCCAGCTCCATACAAAAGGTTCATGGAATATAGTTAATCAGAGTGTCCTATCCTATGCATTACACTTTTCCTCTTTGTTAACTGCTGTGAATGAACTGTTCTAATGACATAAGAGGCTTCAAGAGACATGTAAGAGTCAGCCTGCACTTCTTTCTCAGAGCACCTAAGATTTTTAAACAATCATTTTATTTTTATTCTTTTAGAAAAAAGAAAAGAATTCTTTCAAGAATATCAAGAATACAAGGAACAATAGTTTAAAATTTCCTTGTTATGAGATGTACTCTGGGTGGTTAAGAGGTAGAAATGACAGAAAGGTAAAAACTAATTGTATCTTTGCCATGAAGTCATATTATTATCATGGAAACAGTAGTCCAGGAATGGGAAAAAGCTTTCTAGGTAACAGCTAATGAGTTCCAATTAATATCTTTACAAATAAAAATAAATATACCATAATGTATATTATAAATTTTAAACTTCTGTTACTATGCTTTCTGAGGTTTGTAACTATTATAGGCAGCAATCAATTGTAAGGAGAAGAAAAACAAAATAGTTTGTTCTCAATAATATAGTGGGTGGAAGTGAGAAATGAATTAATCAAACAAATCAGTATTGAACCAAACTTCAATTCAAATAGCTTACATACCATAAAGTGTGTTGTACTAATTATTATAGACTGAATGTTTTTATCCCCTAAATTCACATGTTGAAGTCCAAACTCCCGATGTGATGGTGTTAGGAGGTGGGGCCTTTGGGAGGTCATTAGGCCAGAAGGGTGGAGCCCTCCTGAATGAAATTGGTGTCCTTATAAAAGATTCCAGAATGCTAACTTGTCCCTTCCACCATGTAAGAAACCAATGAGATGACTAGGAGCCAAGAAGTGGGCTGTAATCAGAAACAGAAGCTGTTGGTACCTTGATCTTGGACTTCTCAGCCTCGAGAACTATAAATTTCTGTTGTTTATAAGCCACCCAGAGTGTGACATTCTGTTATAGCAGCTGGGACAGACCAACACAGCAATTATTTTGCCTGAGGTCAACACACAATTCTCTCCTACCAAAATAAGCAGCACAGGGATATAGAATTTTGTCTGTTTTGTTTACTTCTGTGTCCTCAGTTATAGGATTCATAGTAACACATACATACAATTTTGAAAGATACTTTGCCTTCTGATTTCTTTCCTTTCTCTTTGACTCTTTATTGGAGTATGCATTTACTGTTTGGGCCAGCACAGCAGTCATTCACTCTTCTGGGAACAGCGCCCTAATTTTCAGTACATCACCACTCCTTCCTTATCTTCAACACGTGCAATTCAGGCACATTGACATTTTTCCCACCTGTCACCCTGAAAGACTCCAGAGAGGAGCACACATTTAATTTGTCCAATAGGAAAAGCCCATTCAACTGAGCCATATGATTGGTTCAGACAAGCATGTGACCCACACCAGGCCAAGGAGACTCAGATGAAAAACTTTTACTGGAATTATTAAGAAAGAGAAGCTTTTACACTAAAGCTGCTAAGTACATGGACTGCATTCCTGGCCGTACTAATACAACATGGCAAGAAGTTATCCAAATGAAGTCAAAGCCAAAGAAAACGAAGCTAAGTGACAGCATGATGTATATTTTGGCATCATCTGAGCTCTGGATTTTAGGCCTAAAGCCATTTCTATCCCATTCTCTTGAAGTTATGTGACCCAATAAATTTCATTTTGTAAATCTAATTTGAGATAGATTCCTGTTACTTGCAGCTGAAAGAGTAATAACAGATACATCCTCCAATATCATTTTACTAATTACTGAAGGCCCTATATGTAGAAGAAATAAATGGCATCATGTTGATATTGAGTCATAAAATAATCATGGGAGGAAAATAGTGATAGGCGTAGAGTATGTTCAGAAATGTCCAGCAGTGTTTATGTTCTCCTGCTTATTCATTCAGACTAGATTTCAGAAAGAGACAGGAGCATTTATTTCTCTGTTAACAGCTCTAGATGGTTGGTTTTCCTTGTGTGACTTGCCACTTGTTTCAGCACTGCTGACCACTACGGAACTGTAGTAAATTATTAGTCCTTATTTTTTTGTACAATAATGAACAAGCATAGGCATAGTTTAGATATAGAGAAAGTACAGTCTGTATTTTAGAAAGAATTGTAATATTAAATCATATAGAAGCCTAAAATGGCTTCAGAAATCATCAACATATATACCCTCATTTTATGGCTGAAGAAAGTTAAGGGATTTGCTCAATGTCATATCTCTGACTAATAGCAGAAGCAAAGGCATAATATAACAAGCTATATATATGATTTTATTTATTTCTATATTATGATTTCTTCCCAGAGATTTGCTGTTAAAGCATACACAAAAGAACTTAAAATATTTATTTACACTTAGAATTCTATTCACACGCAGAAAACTGGTCCACAGTACCACACTTCCACTATCACCGGGAAGAATGACAAGGAAATTCAGTGTGCTCTACACTCTGTAAGGGCTTGTTAAACACTGAGTTCATTAACACCCTCAAAATTCCAATATAAACTTATACAACAGTTAAATAAACTGTTCCATTTCTAGAGAATTAGCTATCTTTTAGGTCAATGGATTATAATTTATCTAATGCTACTTTAGTGTCCTGACAAATTTAATTTATCCCTACTTACCACTAAGAGCAGGTCTATGAATTACTTTAGTAATTGCCCAAAGGATAAAAAGGCCAATGTAGAATATATTTACATATATTAATATATTACATTTTTAGTGAAGGATACTCAAAATCTAAGACAAAATATTCTGCATGTATTTTTGAAATAAGGGCAAACCATCTTAAATTAAAATCTAATTTCAGTTTTCAGGACATCAGCTTCTCTGGGATTGTGCACAAATATATTTCTTATCGTGATGGAAGTAACATGAAGCTCCATTTAGAAGCCTAAGTCTCCTCAGTATCATCAAAGATAATAAGATAAGAATTTGTGGTTTAGCCACGACTCTTATTTACAGATCCTGTGCAATGTGTTATTCAGAAAAAGTCATTGGAAAGTTATTCAGAAAATGTTATAGTGAAAAAGTCATTGGCTGGAATATCAGAATGTTTTCTTGAACAAGGGGAGGCTCTGATTTGAAAACGGCACATTGCACATCTACTTATTGATTTTTGTTTGTCCTTTACCGACTTTGGCATCTAGGACCTGGCATCATCTTGGATGCCCGGTTATAAGCATCTGGAAGCAATAGAAGAATACCTAAGAAAAGTTCTTAGAAATGTATCTCATATTGTAGCCTGAATATTACAGCAAAAGGCAAGAGCTGTCATAGCTCAGGAAGGAGGAAAAAGTGTTTAAACTGGCTTGGTATTTGCAGTTCTGTTTTTCTATCCTATGCAGTCATTTCTCAAAGTTCACAGAGTTCTGAACAAAGATCTTCAGCTTAATTTGTAAATGTGTATATATACACACATCTGTAAATGAAAAAATTTTAATGCTGGTATTAGTGGGGCACACTGCTTAGTAAACTGGTTAATGTATGTATGCCCATTAAGTTTCAGAGATTATGATTAGTACAAGCCTGTATATAAAGCCTTGTAATGACACACTGGCTTGTGCCAGGCATTTGCTCTGCCCAGACCCCGTGGGATGATTTTCTGTACATTGTGCATTTTTCTAGGCCTACATTTGAATCAAAGTGCTGTATATGGCAGATAATCTAAAAGTGATGACAGTAGATGCGTGTATGCCTGCACGTAACAGAAAGACTTTTTTAAAAAATAGCTCTTGGGTAGTAAGTTATTAAGCAACTCTTAAAGTTTTCATGGAAGTTAGTGATATCAAAATATTAGTAAAGAGCTTGTTATGTGTGAAGCACTGTGCTAAATGTCACGTTCTATACACCATTAAATTCTCATTAGAGACCGTATGAGACAGAGACTGTACTTCCTTTTACAGATAAGGAAACTGAGGCTCACAGAAGTTGAAGCCCCCTGCTAAACCAATTTACAAGAGAGGGGATCTGGATTTCAACCCAGATTTGCCTGAATTTGAAGCTCTTATCTTTTTCACTGCAAAGTGCGGCCTCAAACATAAGCTGCTTTCTAAGGGAAGTTTAATAGATACTGCTTCCTTCCGGATTGTAGTTAGCACACAAAGTGTAAACATAGTAGTTTATGTTTAATCACATCTCATAAATTATTTTCAAATGTTTTGAGAGAAAAGAGATTTATTTCATTGTGTTTGGTTTCAATTTTTCTACAGAAAAAAAAAACGGGATTTGATATGCATGAATTCTTAAAAGCTGATTTTAGTTTAAACAAAACCTAAAACAATAAATTTCCAAGTTGTATACTTTGCAATTGTCAATAACTCTGCTTTTAACGGCATTTCCATGGAGACCTCTTTTTATAAGTAAGAGTTTATCCTTCCTGCATATTCACCGAGAACAGATTATTCATGTCTAATTCTGGCATAAATGTATATATGGAGATTTACAGGCTTAGCTGATTCTTTCATTTTACAGAGCAGTTCATTACTATAAGTTTTGCTGCATGAAATTCTCACTCACATTGAAAATACACCCCTATTAAAAAGCATTTGTTTAATAAGACTTCACTATATAATCCAAGATGTGTGTAGAACTAAAAAGTAAATTACCACTTTTCAGTGATTGGGTCGTCAGTTTGGAAAGAACAGTTTTTGAAATAAGACAGTTAATGATACTGCTGTACTTCTACTTGCTGTCATAATTCATAAACAGGTGGAAACTTACTTAAAAAATAAGTTTCAAAAACAATAAACACAAATCCAGGAGAGCTTAGACACACTTTGCCTTGCGTAGGTAGACATGGCAGACTGTGCTGTTTCATGGTCCCATCCTTTAGTCCCTTCTGTATGAACAACATTTGCCATGTGACTTTGTAATTCTTCTCACTGAGGAGGCACAATCTCTTTCCTCACTCCTTACATTAGGGCTCATCTTGTGCCTTGCTTTTGGCCACTGAAATGATGGCAAATGTGATACAAGCAGAGGCTTCAGAAAGGCACTTACATTTCTCTTCACTTTTGTCCTTAGCCATTGCCATGAGAACATGCCCAGCTGTCCTCCAGAGCAGGGCAGAGTGCAGTTTCCTCCATTGTGCTGGCCACCTGCGGCATAACCAGTGCCAGCTGATTCCCCCCAACCACTTTCCCACCCCTCCCTCCAGTGCCACATACACCTATGAGGGAACCCAGCCAAGCACCACACTCAGCCAGGTCCACTGAACACCCTCCAGACTCACGAACTAAGTAAATACTTACTGTTGTTTGCTGTAAGTTCTGGTGGTTCTTTATAATGCCACATTATTGTGGCAATAAATAAATTACATACTGTCCCCTCTCATTTTTTTCTTTGTAAGAATATGAGTGGGGATCTGCAATTTAGAATTACATTCATCATAATAAAGTACATTTTCTAATTCTTAATAAGGAAATAGCCCATGAGCATATTTCTGCATTTAGGTTCATGGTAAATTACCATGCACTGAGCATCTACTGTGTTTCTGGCACTGTGCTGGAAACTTCCACGTGTAAATAAATGGTTCAAAGGACAATGTGGAACTATTTAAGCAACAGAATAAAGTGGCAATGGACTATATAATCCAAAGCATAAAATAAATATAAGTTCATACTGATATAAAGAATGAATGAATGAATTAATTAATTAATTAATGGGGGAGAATAGATATATATCCCTCGCAAGATAATTCCAAATAATTTAGGAAGATACTCTAACCTTCAAGGAGACAGAGTAAATACTCGTAAGTGTTGGTTGTGCGTAGCGACTTCTTTCCAAAGAGCACAGCATGGAAAGAGGCAAGAAGAGTAACTTTACAATGGCAAAGCTGACAAACACCAACTCAGCCAGATGAGCAAGACTAACGTCAACAATAGTAAGTGTTGTTGATATAGTATGTACCTTTGATATGAGGTGATGAGAACAGCATTTTCCCTCTGTGATTTTCCATTTCCAAAATCTATAACTTCAATCCAAATATTGTTATAAGGAAAACATTAGGCAAACTCTAAGAAATATGCTACTAAACACATGAATAGTTCTCATCTACACTGTCATGATCATTAAAAAAATAGGAGGCAGGGAGAAACTCTGAACAGCTGTCACAGCCAAAAAGAGCTGAAGGAAACACCATGACTGAAGGTGATGTGGTATCCTAATACTCAAGAAAAATGACAGGTAAAAACTGAGAAAGTACAACTAAAGTATGAACTTTAGTAAATAATTATGTACTTATTATTGGTTGTTAATCAGGTTATAATTAATCAGGCACAGTTTTTTTTAAAATCTGAATATTTCTGGTCTCCCAAACACAGACATTAATAAACAGTGTGTCATTCTGAAAAAAAAAAAAATTATGTAGGTTAAGATAATTTATTTTAATTCTAAAATAGACTTAAATGAGTAGATTGCACACTATTTTAGTATAATGTTAAAAACAAAATGTAAATTACATAATCAATTGTTTTTCACTATCATTTTCTAAAACTGACAAATATCACATTTGGTCACACTCTGGAGAAGAAAAATGGTAGCATCACACTGATACCAGCTGCTTAAATATTCTTTTTATTTACAATGCTAGCCTAGTAAATAACCAATCTGCTTAGCAACTATAACCTTTGGCAGCTGAAAAGATTTCGTAGAGATCCCTTACATAGGGAACATTATTATTTTTAATAATAGGCCATTATTTGTAATAATTTAATATTATGAGAAAAATGTTGAATGCAGTGACAAAAATAACCAGTAGCTCATATGATTTGTGGCTTTAAAAAATCAAGGATATCCAATGGGTTTAGGAAAACAGGTCTCAAACATAAAGGAAGCAGGTGTAGAAGGCATTTAATAAAACATGCCTCTCATTTTTATTCCTTTTCTGTTTGGTTTCTTGGGAATCTGTTTAACAGTGAACTGGAGGGTATTTGCTTCAGGCAGATGCTTTTATTCTCTTTGTCTCCTGATGTGGCAACCGAAAGAAGGGTAGAAAGTCTGACTGAAACTTAATATTAAGTTTTAAAAAGCAAAATAGACATTCTGCAGAGAGAATTATAGTGTTAAGCAATTTAAAAGTGGGGCTTTAGTGTTTATTATCTGAAGCTGGGCATGATCTGAGAGCACAGATTACATTTTCTAACCATAGGTCATAATGGAATCACATTACAATTGTCTTTTTCCTGTAAATACGATTATCAACATGAACTCATTGAGACTCTGCCCTGTGCGGAGGTTCTATATTGAGGATAGATGGAGAAATGTAAGCCACCAAGTCATGAAGATTAAAATTAATGTCTTGCTCCTTTCACAGGCCTGTTTATGCCAGTGCCACCCCGGAACCAGCTCCGCGCTGCAGCTCCTACTCGGGTCCTGCCTGCCCTAACAACCGCAATGCATGGTTTTCATAAATATTTTTGTGACAATGTCAGACACTAGTAGTAATAATCTACTTTTTCTTTGCATAATGGTCCACACACCAACTACCAAGTCTCCATAGGAGGGACAAAGAGTAAAATTAGGAAGAGACCTCTAATGCTGTGTTTCATGAATTACCTTTTAAAGTTGCAATTCTGAAATACTTAGTGAAACTCAGAACTGTAAGATATACTCTTTTCATTTTGTTCAATATCTAATTCTCCTATTAATGAGATCAGCATAAAATTAAATAATGGAGTTTATATATACATTCCTAGTATGTATCTATAATACATGCATTATATGTAGTATTTAAAAAATATGTATACAGTAGTTGACTAATCTCCTCCAATGCATGAAAACATGAATGTCACAATATTTCTGAAAGAAATACTTTTAGAATAATCTTTCCTTTTCAAATAAGACAAGAAAGTGGTTTAAGGATTTAAGGATGAAAATTGAATATAAGAGATAGAAAAGAAGCTTTTGATGTGGACGGTCATTATTTTAGAGTTTATTGTTTCCAGGTTTGTTAAACCTTAAGAGAAACATTCTGTCAAAGGAGTCTTTTAACCTTGGACAATCTTTTTGGTTAGAGAACCTAAGCTTCTAATTCTAAGGTTGTCCGATAATATTTACTCAGTCACGGAGAGTTGATAAAGGATATGAGTAGTGTGATCCCAAGAGCACATAGCAACTCCAGGCCTTTCTAGGCATTCAAATATTTAGTTCAGATGCTTCAGGATTCTAAATGAAGGATTTAAAGATATTTTTCTTTCTTTTTCAAAATTCTTGTGTGCGGGCAGGGAGGGGGACAGATATTATCTCAGCCCAGCATTTGATTTTTCTACTATTTTATTTTAACGAATATTATACATTGTCTTTAGTCTTGAAATGTTTTGTGCGCAAACTTCTTTTGTATATAATTTGTAGTTATTTTCCAATGGGAACAGCTTTGTGCACATGGTGGTTAGGTATTTAGGAGATGCCACAAAAGCAAGTTAAGGGCTGAAGAGTTAGAGAGAAGCCAAAATACATTAAAAAGGTAAAAAAAAGCACAGATGGGTCAGGTTATGTCGAGCCAAAATTAAGTCTAAGGTATATCTATGAATCTTATAAATTCCCTGGACTCTTCCCCACCAAACCCTCAAAGACCTTAAGAGGAGCAAAGGCACTCCAAACTGCCTACATTTTCATGGAACATTGTGCAGATCATTTAAGGAGCTCATTAAGGGGTGAGTGGACCTTGATCACTCTTGGTTGGGAGTCAGACAAGGCAGGGGAAATGCAGATGTACCTCAGAGTTCTCACGGGTCCAGTTCCAGACTACCACAATGAAGCTAGCACAGGCATACCTTAGAAGTAATGAGGGTTCAGTTCCAGACCACCGTAATAAAGTGAGTATCACAATAAAAGAAGTTATAATCTTTTTGCTGGATTACAAACAGGAGGAAGTTGCCTCCTGTTTGTGAAAAAAAAAACACAATACCTGTGAAGCGCAGTAAAGCACAGCACGATGCAATGAAGTATACCTATACATAAGGACAGGTGAAGACTGAGGGGAAGCAGTTTTCCTGTCTCCAGGTTTCCCTTCTTTACTTAGCCACTTAAGGAGACCTTCAGCCTGGTTGATGAAGCAGTGGGGACAGAGGACAGCAATGAAAGTGGCAGCAATGGAAGTTTAAAGGCAATCTACACTAGAGTCTGTCTGAGTCTCCTCACCTCCTCTTTTTCCTCTGCCTCCCAGCTGTTCCTCCTCCCTTCTCCTCTACCTCTCCACTACAGATGAAAGAAAGACACAACAGCTGCAGAGGCAGCTGAAGCTTGCCAGGAATAGGAGGAGCACAGGCCATGGGAGTCTTTTGGGAACCGAGTGGTAAAGACCACTTTAGCCAGGCAGGCTGCTCCCCTAGTTACCCTGGCTTCCCTTCTCCATGTATTGTGCCCCTCTTGTGTTTACATTTCCTCCATTTCCCCACGTGCAAGGAATTACTAAGAACTGGATAAGGTTCTTAGGAAAAGTATGGACAGTGGTTACAAATGGGACCCCATCAAATTAAAAAGCTTCTGCACAGCTAAAGAAAACAGCATTAAAATAAAAAAAGAACCAATTGTACGGGAAAACATATTTGCCAATGACACCTCGGACAAGGGTTTGATCTCCAAAATATATAAAGAACACATGTGACTCCACTCCAGGAAGACAAAAAACCCAATTAAAAAATGGGCAAAGATCTGAACAGACACTTCTCCAACAAGGACATACAGGGGGCCCAGAGACATATGAAAGGATGCTCAGTATCACTAACCATCAGACAGATGTAAATTCAAACCACAATGAGATACCACTTCACACCAGTGAGAATGGCCATCATAAACAAATCAACAAACAACAAGTGTTGGAGAGGATGTGGAGAAAAGAGAACCCTAGTATATTGTTGGTGAGAATGCAGACTGGTGCAGCCACTATGGAAAACACTATGAAATTTCCTCAGAAAACTAAAAATGGAACTGCCTTTTGACCTGGCAATTCCACTCCTGGGATTATACCTTAAGGACCCTGAAACACCAATCCAAAACAAACTATGCACCCCAATGTTCTTAACAGCACAATTCATAATAGTCAAGTGCTGGAAGCAACCTAAGTAAATGAGTGGATCAAAAAACTATGGTACATTTACACAATGGAATACTATGCAGCAGAATGAAAGAAGGAGCTCCTACCCTTTGCGACAGCATGGATGGAACTGGAGAGCATATGGTAAGTGAAATAAGCCAGGTGGTAAGGGATAAATACTGTATGATCTCACCTATAAGTGGGACCTAATCAACAAAACAAACAAGCAAGCAAAATATAACCAGAGACATGGAAATAAAGAACAAACTGACGGTAACCAGAGGGGAGGTGGGAGGGGGTAATGGGGGGAAGGGTTTTCAGGAACAACTATAAAGGACACATGGCCAAAACCAAGCAGGTATGGGATCAGGGGAGGGAGGTGGGGATGGCTAGGGTGGCGAGGAGAGATGGGGAGAAAAGGCAAACAACTGTAACTGAACAACAATAAAATAATTTTTTTAAAAAAGAAACTGATGTTCTTTTTTTCCCCTTTCTTCTCCACCGAAGGATCCCTTCTAGGGCAGGACAGTCTACCTGGCACTGAGAAAGGTAGCTACATCTCCACATCTGTCCAGAACGAATGACTGGTCAAATGTACGGGACACATGCCAATCATTCTAGAGTACAAGACTGCCTACGTTATGTTCAATTGTGATTTTACTTAAACTAATAGAAAAGTTTAGAAAATAAGTTTGAAAAAGTCTTTCTAATGATTCTTTATTGATGTTAATTCCAGCCATATTTATAATGTACAGGAAAATATACATTTATATGATAATCTACAGTGTGCGTTTGAAGTGAGTACAAATTCTAAGGTGGCCAGATGTCCTTTAACATAGTCAAGATCACCTATGTCCATGAGGAAAGCCTTTTTCAAAAACATATGACAACATGCACTCTTGAAATTTGCCAGCTGTTATTTCCTTTTTCCATTGTCTGTTAGTCCTAACAGTAACCGAAAATATGCAAATAACCATCATTGTCCAGTAAAGATGTCAAGGGATTGGGTCTAAATCTTACTGAATTCTAGGCAGGCTTATGAATGTTATTGTATTTTGCCCAATAACATCCAAAGTCTAATTCAGAAAAATCCAAGTTGCCTATGTAATTAATAATCCAATCTACAATTGAACATATTTCTTCATCTCATAATATTATTTCTTTTGTAATAATATTTCTAAGTATTTTTTATTTCTAACACCACATTGAGATAATTTTGGTTCCAAGAACCTTCAGAAATAGCATGGATATACAAATATGTTTCTCTTGATTTGACACTACCGATAAAGATCCATTACGTTAAACTACTAATTTCCGATCAGAAAAGAAAGACCCAGACAGCTTAAACGACTGCCGCGTCCCCCCAAAACAGGTCACAAGTTAAAGTCACTAAATGTAGATTCAAAAATACCCAACTCTCACTCAAATAGTTTCCAGTTATAACCCTAAAATGAGGAACATAGATAAGACAGCACCTACCAAAATAGAGTTTAGTTTTGCTATGATCCTAAAGCTTAGCACGGCCTTCAACTGAAGGAATAGGTTTCCTATGAAAATAATGTAAGTGAAATCTCATTTCTGAAAGAAAGACATCTCATCTCCTATGAGATGCACAAAATCTCCAATCACATAGCAACCAGGTAAAGACTACTGCTCACAATCAAAAAGAGCATTTTCCCTTCCTCATAATCATGTGATGGATACTCCCGCTCTACAGACTCCACCCCACTTTATAGGAAAAAGTATCAAACTATGCCAGCAAAAATACCTAGTGGCTGTAGGATTAATCTTTTTACCACATACATATTAGTAGCTATTTAATTTATGCCTATTTATTATAAGGTACTGCATGGTACATTTAAAACATAAGGTTACAGCTAATCAGAAGCTAATTAAAAACTTTACACTATAATTTTCTGTGCTTGCTTTCATCTGTAGTTTTATGGGAGTAATTATACGATTTTTACAGTGTAATCTATTTAATTTTTATGATAAATTATATTTTAAATCATTACTGGAGAACAAAAATCAGCTCTCTAAAATCAAGTGGTCAGCAGAGGTACTAAAAGCACAAACCTCCTCTATTGGAGACTAGTCTCTGATGAATTGAAGGGTCCAATCTGGCAGAGGAGGAAATCCTGGCTTCCCTTCACTGTCCAAGCCTAGCTACATACTACACACACACACACACAAAAAAAAAAAAAATAGCAAAGCACATAGAATCAATGCGTCACCAAACATATAGCACAGCCTGAACTCAAGTAAGAAACTATTTTTCTTCAGAGAGATTAGCACTTAAAAGAATTTGTAAGTATGCAACACTCATAAAGCACAGAACAAGACTGTAAAGGTTCTGAAGTTTAACACTGATGCTTCTATTATTATAAAAATAACTTGAGGTATCTTTCAGCCCCTTTTCTATCTCTAGAATGACTCAAAATCAGCTGAACATGCTGCCACCCAGAGGTGGGAGGTAGTATAGTGAAATTAAGAGTGAAGACCATGTAAAACACCCAAGTTCAAGTTCTTGCCACTTACACCATGGTACTGAACACAGTGGTAGGCACACAGGGGGTACTCAGTTTTGATTTGTTCATCATAAGTAAGTGAAACTAGTCTTCCAGTTTAGAAAGCAAGTTATTCTTTCCTCTCCATCTATCATAGTCTATCAGCAAAGCGTTTGTTTCTTTGATACGTCTATGGTGTTCTGAACATGGTTTCATAGCCTGATGGGTGCCATCTTAGTCTAGCTGTGACTTTACATCAAGCTTCCTATAAAGTCAGCACTTCTCTCACTAATCTTGTCCTTTCCCAAAGACACCTGTCTTTTTTACTGTCACCTTTAGACCCATCCAAATGTTACAGCGGCTTCAGATACTGACCATAAGAGATCCCAGATTATAATGCCTGTCTCTTAAGATATTTTCTAATTTTGCCTTACAACTATTTAATATTATTTACCCGCAACTCTAAAAATCATACAAAGTTGATTCTTTAGTATAGTAACACACAACTTCTCATTCCTGTACCAACATGTGTTTGCTTTGCAATGCCCCCTCATCTTCTGTGTAGTAAAAAGAACATGATTTTTGGATTTAAAAATTCTAAGTGCTGATCTGAATTCTGATACATGACTAGCTGCGTAATTAAGGATAGCTTGGCTCACTGTAAAATGAGAATAACTACCCAACATGCTTTTCATGTGAATTAAATGAGATAGTAGCTAATAAAATATATAATGTACTGAGAGCATACTGAGACTCAGGCCCCATTCTATACCTTTTACATGTATTTATGCATTTGATACTGACAATAACTCCATGCAGTAGCCAAGGCACTACTTTTCATTTATCAGAGAATAGTGGCATGGAAAGCTGAAGCAAGTTCCTAGTATGAGGTGGTACTCCTAACTACTCAAATAAAATGCATCTAGAATAGTGTACCTGGCATATGCACCAAAATGTTAGTGAATGAAGGAGTAATCTGAAATTTTAATAAAAATACATCTCTTTAAAAATACTACTATTTCCCCCAAACTATTCAAATTAAGGATAGCTTATTTGACTCGAGATAAAATAGTCACCATGAATCGAAGTTACTGATTAAATAATTAGATCCTTACAAGCTCTATTTTTCCCTCTATGAAAAGTGCATGAACTATCAACTACAGGCTCAGGTTTATTAAATTGGTGATTGCTTTAGATTTTAAATACTAAGGGGCTTTTTTAATTTGTGTTCTAGAATCAGAACAGCATTTATTTATAAAATAAAATGACACATATGCATATGATTTTCTAGGTGAATAAGTGAAATACTGTGTTACCAACAGAAGTATTTTGGCTGATGCTAAACTAATACAAATCAGCCACCAGAGAAACACATGGTCCTGCAGAAAATCAGGTAACACACTGTACAGAATTGAAGGATGCCTAATTATATGTTCCAATTTTTTTTCCTGAAAGAACAGATGCAAAAAATATGCCAGTAAAATCTGATTAAACATTATCTGCAGTTAAAAAAATTATGCAATACTAAAATCCTAGGATTACCGATTCAGCCTAATGTCCATATTATATCATTGCCCCATTCCTCCCCCACTGAAGCAATCTGTACACAGATGAGACTCCACAGACTATGCTAACTGTCACTTGTCACGGAATGTATTTTCATAGGCACTGAAAACAGAACATTGCATATCTTTATTGAATGGTATATATGTATGGGGATGGGGCGAGTAGCAAAGAACAAAGGATATTATAGTAAAGAACTCAGGGTATTATAATTACAATATAAAGTTTGCAATCAAGTATTGCAATAAAGTTGTTACTCTAAAGCCTTTCTGAATCACCATCTATAACACAGGAATGAACATCATGTACAAAATTTCTATTTCATCTAGCTTTTTCAAAAATGCACCAGTGGCCAGTTGTTACTTTCATTGCTAACAGCAGGAACTTCCGTTAGAAGTTTACAGTAAAACTATGTGGCTTACCTATATACTATGTTGTAAAATGGGATGGCTACTGTATTTCCAAGCAGAACTAGCACAGCTGTTAGTTATGAGTCTAATAATTTCTGAGAAGTGCATCTGGTTATTAACTATGTCATTCCACAGAGCAACGACTACACTTGCTCTTTGTGTCCACTAGTGCTTTCCCCACTTGGACACAGTGGTACCCCACTGACTGTTCTGGGAGTGGCTGGAGGGAAAAGAACACAAGCTCCTCTGGCATAAATTTATAATTATCAGTGACTAAAACCCAGCTTGCTTGAAAAACCATGTTATGTTAATTAACAAAAAGACTTTTTGAGGGGTCTCAAAAATAAACAGTACAGGCACTATTCTTTGTTTTTCTTATGAATTTCATAACTTGTCTCATTTTTATAGGTCCCCCTGTTACATTTAATTCAATCAGCTAGAATGTTGGTAGTTATTACTAATTATATAATCAGAGCATTTTTTTTTCATTCTCTCTTAAGCTATTTCTTTCTCCAAAATAAAGCTAACAACTCTGACCTTGGAGGGTATTGCTACTACTAAGAGAAATAAGTAAAACACTTACCATCCAGAAATATGTAAATAGGATTTAAGAAGTATGAACAAATGTTTACAAAAGTTGCTACTAATCCATCATTAATTTCCTAGCAAAAAATACAATAAAGTTGTATCTAAAATCCTTGAATCTTGTACTGTATATTCCCACAAGGATGATAAATCTCCATCCTTTTACCTTTCTCTCCTCAGCACAGACATATTTCCACATCCTCACCAAAATATATTGCTCCCTCATCTATGTTCCCATAGCAATATCTCCATTATAGTCTTCATTCCCAGTGCATTACAGCTGGTTGTCAATATGTGTGTCATTTAGGCTGTGCTGTGAGCATCAGGACCTGGAACATACTAGGCTCTCTCTAAATGACAGCTGAACTGAATGTCCCAGGAGTGGTAATAGATAGATGCTCTCTGAGCTAAGGAAGATAGTGTTATAGCAGAAATTATTATTTGACGCCACACATAATTTCCAAAATTGAAATATGTAATTCCAAATGCTCTTATCCAACAAATCAATTCATTCAGCTTCCGAAGAGTTCAGTTTGTAGTTAGTTCATTTTGGCTGATGTTTAGATGCTGTTGTCACTTCAAAGCATAGACTCTTAGAGCCAAATTTGGGTCTTTCTATAGTGGATACCAATATGTAGACCCTGCCCTTGAATTTCTCCCAGTTAAAATGGTGTTCTCAATATTTTGCAACAGAGAACTCTGAGAATATAAAAAAGGACATTACATATGTAGGCACTGAACATTTTTGGAACTTTTTTTTTTTTTTTTTAAGAAAAGCATGTAAAAGTTCCATCTAAGGTGCTACCAGTGTTCTATACATGACAAAATAGAATGGGGAAAGCTGCCCCTTCTGGAGAAAATCAAAAGGCAGACCTCATTTCTCACATTTGGGTTCTGAGTATCTTCACCCCTTGTAATTTGTATGCTGTTTGTGCAGTGAAGTAACTTCCAGGACTCCTGGTGACCACAGCCCTGAATCGACTCATAGTCAGTTCTTCCCACGGGACAATCCAGATCTCTGGTATCTGAGAGAGAGTCACAGAGATGTGTGAACTGTCCCTTCCTCTTGGCTTGTTAACTCTATCTCTAGTCAACTGGTTTTCACTCTTTCAGAGGTTAAGGCATCTTTGAGAAAAGCAAAGAAAATTCTTCTGAAAAAAAAAAAAAAAATGCAAGTGAGCAGGAAGTACCAGGCACATTTTTGAAGAATTAACAGACACTGTGGCCTGTCTACAGAATCCACATCAAGAACCACTGTACTTACATGAAGTCAGATCACTAAAATAACATGTAGGCAGCACATATATCGAAGTGTCACAAGAATTATTTAAACTGAGCTACATGGCATAAATTGTCCTAAATTTTTATTGTTAACCAGTATAAAAACTCACAAAAAAAATGTGTGCTTCTTACGTTCCTCAATGTCTTCCAAATAAAAGTAGAAACTAGTCTTTACTTTTTCCTTAGAACTTGAACTAGGTATGCTTTCTTTATGTGATTTTTTTCTATTTATTTTTTTAAAATGGAATTTATAAAATCATCTTATTTCTCTCTTTCCACTAGATTCTTAAGAAACTTGAAGAGAAATTAGTGTGAACTTCACTAATGACTTCTAAGTGTGTACAGGGCACTGCACCTGGTGCAACACATACCTAATTTTAATTGATTACTACAACTCAAAAAAGGTAGGTTTTGTCAACCCTATAATAGCAATGAGAAAACTGAGATGCAGGGAGTTTAAGTGGTCTGCCCAAAGCTACCTGTTTGGATTTCGGCAGAGCATGTCAGCACTCTGTGACACCAACATCAAGGCTCTTCCAAGTACACCGTGTTGCCCAATGACACGTGAGTAAATAGAAACAATTACTGCCTCACATGTATCTATAGACTGAATTCTATCCCCTGCCTCCCAAATTCATATACTGAACCCCTACCCCCCGGTATTGCTGCATTTGGAGACAGGGCTTATAAACAGGTAATTAATGGCTAAGTGAATTTGTAAAGGTGGAGCTCTGACAGGATCAATGTCCTTATAAGAAGTGATATCATAACCATAAAGTTCTCTCTCTCTCTCTGCTCCCAAAATGTGAGGATACAATGAGAAGACAGCCATCTGCCAGCCAGGAAGAGAGCTCTCAACAGAATCTGAAATGGCTGTCACCTTGACCATCAACTTCCCAGCCTCCAGAATGCTCAGAAAGTAGATTTCCTTTGTTTATAGCCCCAATGTATGGTATTTTTTCATGGAAGACTGAGTTGACTAAACCTGGGATAATATCTACTTTCAATTCAAATCCTTTTTAAGCACTCTTTTACTGTAAAATGTCAAAGTATGTTTTAATTTTGTAACTAAACTTTATTTTTTAAGATTTTATTTATTTATTTTTAGAGAGGGGAAGGGAGAGAGAAAGAGAGGGAGAGAAACATCAGTGTGTGGTTGCCACTCTCATGCCCCCTACTGGGGACCTGGCCTGCAACCCAGGCATGCGCACTATACCGGGAATCGAACCAGCAACCCCCTGATTCGCAGGCCAGCATTCAACCATTGAGCCACACTAGCCAGAGCTAAACTTTATTTTTATAGAAGATGAAAAATAACAAGAAAAAGAGAAGAAACAAAGATAGGAAGGTAGAGTAAAAAAGGAAAAATAAATGCAAAAAGGAAGGAGAACATCCAACAGTGTCTCTTCCTAAGATTTCAGGTAAGTTAACTGTTTATGATGAAATTAGAACACTTACCATTGGGAATTTTTAAAAATATTTAATATTTTCTAATATTCAATTCCACTTCTGATGTATCTGAAGCAATCCAAAACACTAATTCAAAAAGATGTATGTACCCATGTTTACTGAAGTGTTATTTACAATAGCCAAGATATGGCAGCTACCAAAATGCCCATCAATCGATGATTAAATACAGAAGATGTGGGGTGTGTGTGTGTATTCCAATATATATGTTGGAATATTACTTGGCCATAAAAATGAAATATTACCATGTGTGCCAACATGGATGGACCTAGAGTATATTTTGTGAAATGAAATAAATCAGTCAGGCAAAGACAAATACCATGATTTCACTTATGTGTGGAATCTAAAGAACAAAATAAATGAACAAACAAAATAGAAACAGACTCATAGCTACAGGGAACAAACTGAGGGTTGCCAGATGGGAGGAAGCTTGAGGGGTTGGCTGGAAATGCTGAAGGGACTAAGAAGCACAAATTGACATTTACAAAATAGTCACAGGGATGTAAACTGCAGCATAGGAATATAGTCAATAACATTATAATTACTATGTATAGTGCCAGGTGGGTTCTAAAACTATCTGGGGGATCACTTCACAAATTACATAACTTGTAACTACTATGTTGTACACCTGAAACAAATATAAAATAATACTGAATGTCAACTGAAATAAATATAAAAGAATATAATATTGGCTAATATTTCTGACTTTAAAATACAAAGTAGTATCTGTGATTTTTCAAAGATTCCCCAAGAGTTTCTGTATTTATGCTTATGCATATAAAAAGGCTCTACCTCTTCCTCTGCTGCATCCATGTTTCATGAACACATCCACATGGTTATAACTATGAGTGGATCACTGTGCCAGGCACACGATAGGCCCGCAACATTATTGATTATTGAATATTATTATTCAATATTAATATTATTGAAGTCGATCTTCACTATGTGATCTTCACAATGTGAACTTACGTGCTATTATATCTACTTCCATGTCATTATTTGAGTAAATTTCCTTCTCCAAGGAAATTCAATTTTTCCAATCATCTGTTTATTTTAACAACATACTATTAAGCTTCAGATTAGTAGCAGCTACTTCAACTAAAAAATAAGGCTCTTTGGGGACCACTTATAATTTCTAGTATGGCACATTTTTTAAAAATTCCCTCGAGAAAATTTTATTACCAACTACTCTAAGGTGTAACAAAATTTAGCACTTTATTTTCTTGTCCTTTACTTCTGGGGTCTCCCTGTCAAAACAACCCTTAAAACATCGCAGAGTTATGGAATTCTCTGTGACATATTTGGGGCATCTCTTTTGCCAGTTCTCAAGGTAAATGTAAGATAGCCCTCTCTTGACTTATTACCTCATCTTCCTCTTAGTTCTTCAGACCCGTTAGTGTTTCCCTGACCCCTGTTTTGTTTGCATTTTTATTAGGTATGTCTCACGTAGCCCAAACTTAATTGTTGGACACTATTTTCTCAAATGCTACAATGAAAAGAAGGGGCATCAATCTGTGATTCAGGAATCAAATCATCTATTGAACTTAAAACATTCTCCAGAATTCTTTCATAAATTTAATTTCCATTATCTCATTTTAGACTTTAAGGAAGTAAATGATAATTCAAACTATAGTAACATATCTTCTTTGCATTTCTGAGAAAAAGTTGAATGTGTTCATTATTTATGTATATAGCTATTATATGATAATATTTTATCTTACAGTACCTTCTGTCAGAGAACTATAAAAATTGAGAGTCCCATAGATACACACTGGAATTTGGGGGTTAAGGGGGAAATCTCAGAAGAAAGCAGAATGTACCAACTGTTTAAGAAAGCATAGAAATGGAAATTGACAAGGAACATTTACTTGTAAGAAGCCAAGAAAATGGTAAAAATGAAAGAGTAGGTGAATGATAATGCATAAGAAATGCAAGAAAATGTTTTAGCATTTGGTATAAAAAATATAACCCAGGAAAAATTCCATTTGTGACTTAAGCTTTTTTTCCTACAGCAAATATTTAGGAAAGATAAGAAACTAAAGATACAATTGAACTCCTACCATATCAAATACTAGTTTTTGCCTTAAATATATTTTTATAACAGTGTACTCCTTATTGCTATATTGGTCATAGCCTCTAACGCTAAAACTCTCCAAATTCTGAGGTGGATGAACCTTAATGCCTCAAATTAACTTGGTTGCAAAACCAAAGCAAACCAACCAACCAAAGGAAAAAAACACAAGAAGAACAATCCAATTCCTCAACCACTGCAATGCATGGTTTAGGAAAAGTTTGTTTTGTGCAGTGAATCTGAAGTGTCATTTATTTTTTTTTTAATCCCATGGTCGTACAGCCTGATTGAAAGCAGTACATCTGCTTCACTGCAGATTCAAGAAGAAATGGCTTCATACTCAACCCCTCAGCTGTTTCTTAATGGAGAATTAACTTCAAAGCTATTGGAACATGTAAATTCTTACTCTAAAAGTAGCCAGTGCATATAGTGTTCCGTGAAGAAACGGAAATCTAATTTTAAAATGGACAGCTGGTGAAGATTGCATTTTAATAGTCTTAAAACCAAAAAAGTTACCTCTTTATTCTGTTTTACCTTTAAAATTTCGAGTAAGAGACATTTCAAAACACACAAGATTTGCATTAAGCTTATACTTGATGAATTTAGAAACCTCTGTAAGAAAGAATGAGCATAGCCATAGATCATAGGAGGAAATGAGAATGAAACACAGTTCTTTACCCAGGGTAATTCAGCATCAGTGTACCACATAATCAAACCCCTCAAATTAATCAGCAAAAGTACATTTTTTTTTTCTGGTACATTTAACCATTAGGTCACCCTTTTCTCCTCTCAAGTTACCGCAAAGAATATAATACGCTTTCCTGGAAAGAAAAGGAGAGAGGGTAATAATTCCTTTATTCTCAGAGACACTAAAATGGCTTATCATCAATCTTTCAAAGAATATTAACAAAAAGAGAAAAAGATTGTTCTATATATCCTAGGAGAATATACAATATAAGGGCATGAATACTTCACACTAATCAAAATTACTACTACTACTTCAAAAGAACAACTCTAAATATAAATGGAAAAAAGAAGTAACATAGAAAATGATATGTGTTAGTGCTTTAAATATGTGTTTGGTGCTTTACATATATTATCTTATTCAACTTTCAAAACCGTCAGGAGGAGAGTATAATTATCTCCCAATTTCCTGATTTAAAAACAAAACAAAACCTGAAACTAAACAATTTGTTATAGGTACCAGAGTCAGCAAGTGGTCAAGGTAGGATGTGAGCTCAGGTCTGCGTGGTTAACAAATGTCTACTATCTTCTTACTATATAGTTCATGCACCTCATTCAATAATTATTTACTAAATATATATTATTCTTCTATGTTATGAATTTGGGCCAAAATGGTGAAACATGAAACTGTCAGTGCCTTCTACCAACCTTAGTTTTAGTTGGAGAATATTAGATCTGGAATACGTAAATACAACACAGTGAAGGTAATGTAAAAATCTGGAGGATTTAATAAGGGGTCAGCAGAGGGTGGAGTAGGGCAGGAGGGAAAAATGAGGAAAGCTTCTGGGAAGAGTCACGAGAAGAAGGGCAAGAGTTAGCCAGGTGAAACAGGAGCTTTAGAGGCAGAGGAAATGCTGAGTCTAAAGGCCTTGGGAGGGAGTGGAGCAAGGGGGCTTTGGAGAAATAAAAGTTCAGTAAAGCTGAAGCTTGGGTATAGAGGAGATGAATTAGGCAAAGTGTGCATGGTGCTGAGCTTTTCTTATAGCTCATGTGGAGGATTTTTGATCTTTTATGAGAGGTTATAAGATGTTATTGAAATATTTTAAGCAAGGGATAACATGATCAGATTTGAATGTTCTAAAACTTTCTCTAGCTATCAGATGATAATAAATTGTAGCGTCTACAAGAGAAATGTTGGAAAATGAGTTAGGAAGCTATTGCAATAGCTCAAGGAAGAAATGATGGTGGCTTGAACTAAGTGTGGCTGCGTAGAGAAATGTAGAAAACGTGTTGAGAGAAACCATGCCTAGGAAGTAGAATCAACAGAATTAGTTGACTGTGGGATATGACAGATGGAGATGTGTCAAACAAAATTAAGGACACTGCTCTAAGAACTGGTTGGATGGTGGTGGTACTCATCAAGATTGGGTCCACAGTAGGAGAAGCAATATCGGGCAATTTCGTAATAATTTTGGTACCATTTTCAACAATAATGATAACCAATTTTTGAACTCTCAACCATGTTGCAAAAACTGTGCTGAGTGCTTTGTTATATAAGCACTTTATATAGTGCTTATATATGTTACTTAACTTACAGGGCTTATATGTTACTTATACATATACATGTTACTTAGTGCTTTGTGTACGTTACTTAATTTTCTCACAACTCTCCCCCAAGTGATTATTCTTATTATCTTAATTTTATAAGTGGAAAAATTAAGAACTAAATTTAAAAGTTTAGTAACTTTCATAGCTAGTATATGCCAACGGAAACAAGCAGGAGAGGTGGAAGACAACCCCCAAGGAGCATCACCCAGCACATCTGCCTTGTTCACTGGCATGTAGACAGTGCATGAGAGTGCGTGGTTGAATTACAGACATGCAATAAAAAGTATCAACAGGAGGACGTGCCCAAAATAAAACAAAACATATACTTACTTCAGGCCCCCAAATATCTGAGCTATTCTGACTATACTTTAACTGTACATCATACAGAAAAACAGTAAAACATACAGAATGAATGTTCTCTGTAAAGTCTACTGCTGCTACTTTATAGTCATTCAAAGAAAAGCCATTGGTAGAATATAATAAAGATATATCAACTGATACAAATTTATAGGGTAGATTTAAAAAGATAGAGGCACAAAGACAACAATCATGGTAGAAAAATATAACATTTAATTCTATCAGTGATGAGTACAAGATTATACATAAAAATAAAACTAATTTACATATGGCCATTTTGATTCAACTTACTCATTCATATTGTTTTCAGAAGAGAACCAAAAAATATTTCCATGTCTGGCAAAACTGTGCATGTGGGGCTAATCAGCAGGTGTTCTTAAAGGTATATCTATAAACCGTTGTCAGTGAACAGAAAATTCCATTGCCTATGCAAAAGCTGGTCCTAGGAGGTTTATTATTTGGTGATCTCTGCTATTCTTCCACTTTACACAGTTTCTGCCTTTTAGAATTTAACACCAAAGCATAGACTAGACACTTACGAGATGCCATTTGTTTCAGGAAAACCATATGTTCTGTAGTTCTTTCTAAAGAACTTTATCTCAACCAGTTAATCCTTAAAACTTCTCTGAGACCAAAGTGATAAAGACAAGTAATTCATGTTTACTGAGAAAGAGCAAATTTAGGCACCTTGCCCAGAGTCTCTCAGTAAATAAGCATGACAAAAATGGGCATCCATCAACCATTCCGACATGCTCCCTAAAGGGATTTTGCAACATTTCCAGGCTACTAGGCTGACACTGCATGCAAAATAGCACTTTACAGAGTGGCCAGACTATCTAAATTCCCGTGGATCTTGTCAGTTCTCTCTTTGCTGTATTTCTTGAGTCGGGTCTGCTCTCACTGCTATGGATCAGATCAAGTTTGCCTCTCGCTTCCCCTTCTTCCAAACTCTCCCTCTACAAACGTATCTTAAATACTGGAATCAGACTTTTTCAAATAGAAATTGTGGGGGTTTTATTTCAGTATTTAAAATAACCCTTGATGTGTACTCACAATAAGCTCCAAAGCTCTTAACCCAGATTTCAACTCTTTCTTCAATTTAATTGCAACTTACATTTTGAACTTTATCTCCCACAACATTCCGACTCTTAGTTCATTTATTATACACACACACAGAGTCTACATTTCAGTCCCAACATGCTCTCCAGACGTATTTACATTTATGTCCTCAGTGAGCATTGGGCGTGATGTTTTGCATATAGCAGGCATCACATTTGCTAAATTGAACCGAATAATGTTTGATAAATAACATCCTAGCATATGGCCATTCTAGGCCTAAGTAAAAATAATTATGTTCTATACCATTTTTTCTCCATGCAATGACTCCATAATTTCAGTCACAAACATTGCACATTCTATTTTCTAATTATTTTGCTTTTGTATTTCTTCAAAATACAAAGATTGCAATTAAAGGGAAACCTACTACAATCAAATATGTGTTGCAGTATGGAGGGGCTATGGGCAACCAGTTTAGTATTGAGCTTGAATGTCAAACATAGGGATTCTTGACATTGTTACATTTGTAATTCCTAACAACTTATTAGTTAAATAGCATTCCTCTCATTTTACATAAGACAACAGTAGGACAGATGACTTATGCTGAGACCAGTTATTAAGTGCAAGAGCAGCAACCAGAAGTCAGTTATGTTCCACTCCAGAGTCCAGCCATGTTCTAGACAACAGCACAGTTCTCTCGGTCTGTAAGACTAAAACGATACGTGAATGTGTATAGAGAAGATGAAGAAACTATTTTGTATCCTGATTTATACAACACATTTATGCAGAAATTTAACACCAGAAAGGACTACTACACAAATATTCCTTTTCTATCATTGTCCAAATTGTGATACTTAACCTAAAGTATGTGGTGTTTTTATCAGATATACTTTAATTTATATGATAATTATAAAATATAATCTTCACTGACATATTCAACATCAATCACTCTGCCAGGCATTTAATTCACTCATAAATTTAACCTTCACAAGAACACTGAGATAAATGCTACCATTATACATATTTTACTGATAAAGAAATGGGAATTTAGGCATGTTATTAACTTATCCAAGGCCACAGTGCTAACGAGTGTTAAATCTTTGATTTAGAACCAGGCCCCATTGGATTGGCAAAATCAGTATATTTCCTAACTACATTCGCAAAGTCATATAATCCAGGCAAGCTGAGCATGTGAAAATGTTAAATTTAGATAAACCTTTTATTATTGATCATATGATGAGGAATATATATACATGAGGCTTATGATCATTTACTGTAAAATGTATCCTTCAAGAAATTCTAGTTAATATCCCCATTAACATAGCCATCAGTTCTTATTGAGTATCTAATATAAACTATTAAACATACTGGAATATATATTTCATATTTTATTCACATTTCTCCTAATATTTTCCCAAATTATGGGGCCAGGGAAATTTTTTCTTCAACTAAACAAAACCACCATTTATTTCTGCTCATGTTGACTCCTGGCACTGTATCGAAGTCATTGTTCTTCTGAAGAACACAGCACTGAAGACTGTAAATCACCTCATGAGAAAAAGAAACGATATGGCACTTAAAACTACAATTCTGACTTAGAATGTGAGTACTTTCCAAACACAAAAGTGCATCATAATTTGCATGAAAACAATAATATGGGGATTACTAAGCTTACTAGTTTTAAGTATAAAATCTCTCTTAACAGTGCGGCTGTGAAAGGGATATATTTGTTTAAATTTTTGAGTTCAACATTTCAAATTAATTATAATTACACTATCTGAACATTATCATCCATACCAGTTCATGATGAGAATAAAACACGTTTGTTTCTAATGCTTTCTGACCTTCATGTTCTTTTCTTTTACACAGACTTTAAGTTTGCGAAAGGTAGAATGTTGAAGGAAACTGATGCTGTAATTATTTGGGCATAAGGACCTCTTTTTCCCCTTATGAGTACTGTCCTGAGACAGTCAAAATTTAAGCACTATTTTATTAAAGCATAGGTATGAAAAGGACTCTAGAGGTTTACGCCCTCTTTCTTCTGACTTTACTTGTGGCATTTTGTACCGATGCTCTTGGTCCCGACATTAAATGCCTGCAGGAGGGAAGACTCCACTTCTCTTTCATAACCTGTTTCTGTTTATAAAATGCCCTCAACAAGATTCTCCCCCTTTGTTCCGGTTTGCAATGCAAAATTGTATCTGTTATTATTTGTTACACTTTTCATCTTTATAATAAATACATTCTAGGCTTTTATTTCTCTCCTAGTTATGAGACCTCAATCAGAGAGAACTGTTGAGCCTTCTATTTGTTCTGCTCCTCAGCCTCAGCGCTGTCTCAGCCTGCAGGTACTCGGAGAGTCCCCTGAGGACATCTATTGCCTTAAAGATAGCAGTGTCAATGTTCCTGTTCAGCTCTGTTCACAGACCAACCGGTATGCTAAACTTTGAGCACTGCATAACAACTTGCCCTTTGGCCCTTTGCTGATTTTGATGAATAATGTTCTCACAGACCGTACCCCATAAGATGTAAATAACACGTTATAAAGACTGTTGTGAGAATAAAGAGTTGAAAACATGTGGTGCCTGGCACGTAGTAAACAGCCAATGTTTGCCATTGCTCCTGCTGCTATGATCCTGCTTCTACTACTCCTGTTACTGCTATGGCTACTGCTACTACTTCTGCTGCTCCTGTTACTCCTACTACTATCAATGCTGCCACTATTACTTCTACCGCCGTTGCACCCTCACAGATGCACTTTCTTCTACCCACAGAATTGGAATGCTTTGGGGAGTTGGGCATCACCTCCTCCCAACTCCCCACTTCCCTTAATTGTAGAGTTGAGCTGTGTCTTCCCTGATCACATGGCCTCTAACAGGACTGTTAATAAGTTGACAAAGGCATTTATATAGATCTGGGCCTCTAGGTTTTCAGGCTCTTCATCCTTCCTGAGATCTTTCTGACAGTCGGTCATTTTGTAGGATCTGCATTAATTGCTCTTCCATTAACATGAATAATTGAAAGTTTTTCTAATAGAAACAATTTCAATATTATATGGTATTTGCCAACTCTATTAATAGGTTAGGAGAAGCATTGTATACAAAATGTAGAAAATCGAAGGACAAACCAAATTTCTTAAAAATGTCTATAAATGGGAAATGGATACGTTTTCTTTGCAAGTTTGAAAATAACTTTTTCGTAACAATTTGTATTTTCAAAGTGTCCCATGATCATTTCTAATATTTATTTCTCAAATAAATCCCCATGAGGCAGTATGGCATCATCAAACATTTTTTTCATAGATGTAGGGTCTAAAATATAGATATAAAGCAATTTAAGGATGGGTTAAAATATGATTACATTTCATAGTCTCTGAATTGCTAGCATGCTGTTAAATCAATTAAAGCTTGCCTGCCTCAAAAGGCAAATAGAATAAATGAGTTAGCATTTAGGTTTACAAACCAACAGTGAATCACACACCAAGTCAGCAAGGCTGATTTCCATGGATGTGTAAACAATATTGGGGTTCACAAACACATACAAATCACACATACACATACACGTATGCAGGAAACACGGACATTAACTCTTCTGCCATGACTTGCTTTGAATCAACCCTAATTCTCTGATGGATTTTATGGTACACACTATAGCAGACACTACCTCCTTTCCTACAACTTAAGACAACTTGCCTTTGTGATTTCTAACACAGCCTGCCTGACCTGCCTTTCCCATTGTGCTAATTCTGGGTGACCCAGATTGGCAATCTCGGGGACTGAAACTGCCAATGGTACAGTTGTTCAGATGGCCCTGTTGTAACATCAGAGGTGACTGTGAGGATAAAATACAGCCATAGTTTAAAGTACAAGTGACAAATTCAAACCCTGTAGGTGTTGTTATTTTAAATATATAAATCAATCCATCCAACCTAAATTCATTGTAATTATATAGCTCTTAATGGCAAGGTATGACACAACAATACACTTATTGTTAGGACTCAAAATTCCTAACAATTGGACAAAGTGTCTAAAATTAGCACATTTCTTGACAGAAATTTTAATTGAGTATAATGGAAATCACTCTGTTATCTAAGAATACATTATTTTACTTGCTCTCTGTATAAGCCATATACTTGAAACTTGAAGAGGAGGTTTGGTAAAGTTTCAGAAGCATTATTTTTATCATTCTCTTTGCTTTAGTGTTTTTCATTATCCACTACCCCAGAATTACATGGTCATTGCTGTTTCCCTTCTATTTTTCTGAACTATAGATTAGTTTCTATTCTCTTCACCTACCTCACCCAACAAATCCCACCTCTTCTTCCACCATCACCACCATCACATCTTCAGAAAAATCTTTCACTTCAGTATTTCTATAATCTGTGTAGGAAGAATTGTTTCTTTGTAAAGAACTCCTGAGGGCCTTGTACTCATCTCTGAAAGTGTGCCTAAAAAATATTAACATGCTTATTACCATTGCATTACTGTTCTGAATCTATACAATTACAGGAGAGCATTAATGAAATGATTACATAAGTGCAAAGAGTACCTTATGCTTGGTATAGCCTCTATGGAAAACAGTACAGAAGTTACTCAAAAATTAAAAATAGAACTACCATATGCTCCAACAATCTCACTTCAGTTCTAGGTATATATCCAAAAAAAAAAATGGAAATAGGATAGCAACAAGCTATCTGCACTCTCATTTTTATTGTAGTATTATTCATAATAGCTACGATAAGGAAAAGACCTGCATGTTCACCAATGGATGAATAGAAAGAGAAGATGTGCTGTGTATGTGTGTGATCATATACACATTGGTGTCTGTGTGTGGTGTACGTGTGTGTATGTGTATATACACACACATAGAAAGAATTAAATTACATTTAGAGATGTCAGAAAATAATTTTCAAATGGTATGTATATATACACATACATACATACCATATATACACAGGGTGGGGCAAAAATAGGTTTATAGGTTTACAGTTGTTTTATGGAAAATAATGCAATGATTACTAAATAACAATACAAGAATAAACTCTGTGTTTCACATACTTACAACTGTAAACCTACTTTTGCCCCACCCTGTATAATTCAGCCATGAAAAAAAGAGGAAATCCTGCTACTTGCGACAACATGGATAGACCTTCAGGGCATCATGCTAAATCAAACACGAAGGCAGAGGAAGACAAATACTGTATGATTTCACTTATATGTGGAATCTAGAAAAAAAACAACCCTGAGAAACAAGTAGAGGGGTTGCCAGGATTTGGGGTCCGAAGCAAATGGTGAAATGGTGCTCAAAGGGTACATACTTCCAGTTATAAGACTAACAAGTTTGGGGATCTAATGTATCTCATGCTGACTATAGTTAATAATAACATATCATACACTTGACTATTGCCAACAGAGTAGATATCCAATGTTCTCACCATAAAAAGAAACGGTAACTATATGATGGGGGGTGGTGACAGCTAATACTTTGGTGGTAATTTTTTGCAATTTATAAATGTGTCAAATCAATCCATTGTACACCTTAAACTTACAGTGTTATATCAATTATCTCTTCATCAAGCTGGGATTTAAAAAAGGAAGTACTTTGTTTGAACAGTCTTCTCAAAAGTTACTATTCAACACTATTAAAGAATAACATGAAAATTAAATTTTTTATTTTAAAACTCTTTTCAAATATTTTATACATGTGAAAATGAAAATGTTTTGTTTCTGTTATTTATAAATTAAATGACATTTAGAGATGTCAGAAAACCATTTTCAAAATCTAATAATAAAGTATGTTTCTATGAAATACATATCATCACATTAATGGACCAAGGAGATATTTACTGTTTTCATTCTTCTTTTGCATGTTTAAAGTCACCTAAATTAACTTTATCGGCCTTCAAAGGACAATGTAGTTACTCCTTCCAGCTGCTGTATTTTTAACTTTAGTTATTTTAAATAATAGTAGTGACAACACAAAATCTGTATACAAAAATAAAAGTACTAAGTCTGTGACAGAAAGCAGGTGATAGTACTGAGGCACCGGAGAAGGGGAGTTAGGATGTTTGCTACCTTTTAAGAACAGTTCTTATACAGAGATGCAGGCTGTCTGCTAAACAAGTTAATTTTAGCCAGTGGATGTGAATACTCTGTATTCTCAGGCCAATGGCAACTCTGCTGAAAAAGAGCCAAAGTTTCCCAAACAGAGTGACCCTTGTTTTCTGTCTAAACTGACCAACTCTTTTGGATTTTCCAAGAAGGGCAGGTTTTCAAAGGTTGAGTAGTAAGAAAAGTCTAACGTGCAAGATTGGATCAAAAGCATAAACCTATCAAGATACAACATTAAACCATTACAAGATAGAGAAATTAACATGATAACGATAACTGGGTACAGTCTTTAGCTTATTTCATTCACTATTTTTCTTTATATTGAAATATGATATGGAACTGTAAAGAGTTCCAGACAACAAATCTGCTCAGCTAATATATATATATTTGCAATAACATATATTGCTTATGACTAAACATTTCTTGTTAGCTAGTCTGAATTATTTTAACTAGTTTTTTGACATATGGAGAATAACTAAATGTTCTGGCATTGTGTTACTTTTTTATATTTCTTTTCAGATTTATAAAATTTAAAAAGGAGGATAAGCATTGTAAATATATAACAATTATATGCAATTTTCCTTTACAGCCAAATGTATGGAACAACAATAGTCAGGAAATATTTACTGAAATGAATTAGGTGCTATATTATGGATACAAAAATAGGGTGACCAGTATCCAAACTTTATCTGAATAATTTCTGTTGAATTTGATGTCCACTTATTTTTGAAATGAAAAAGACCATTAAACTCAAGAAGCATTTTTTTTTTAAATTAACAAAAGTCTATTGCTGTCTGTGTTTTAAAAGAATTTCAAATATAACATAAATTCACATTTGGGGCTCTGTTTCTATGTACTTTGGGTGAACTCTCCAAAGCCACTCAGGATTCACAATGAAAAGGGATTAGAATTAGAACTCAAGAAAGGAGGCATAAAGGTAGCAAAAAAAGAAAAAGAAAAACCAGGCTCACGAGTGGTAAAGGCCTTATTGCTGCTCTTGGCCGAAGGCACAAAGCGAAAGGCAATCTCCCATGCTAAGGAAAATGCAGACATGAATTAACGGTATTAAAAATTGGTAAATATTACCAGTTTCTTTATAAATATCTCTCCTAAACATGCTATGTTTAATGATTTAGGGTACAAAAGATATAACCAAAGTAGAAGCCATAAAAGAGGCTTTCATGCTAGGAAAATAATTTATACAACAAACACAAGTGTAGTCATTCCAGCTGGCATGCTGCTATCCATCTTAATTATTGCAATAAAGAACCATTGGCTATCACTTTTAAAAGACTATGGAAACCTGGAGGGTTACCAAAAAATCAGAAAGAAAAGCTTTATGTTAAAATAAAATGATGATTAAATTGAAAATCCGGCCATAATGCTGATAATACATTTTTACTTAGATAAACAAGGCAGCTTGTCTTTCAAAATTATGTCTATCTGACCTCATTTATTTCTTGATAATTTGATAAGCAACTATACAATTTGTGCACTATCCGCACACCAGACTGCATTTATAGGAAGCATTTTTACTACTGGAAATAACTGCAGAGGGGGTTTTTGCACTGGGCGTGGGCGAGCAGAGGGTAGACTAATTAGAGACCTGGGGGATAGACAGCACTGCCTTCCTCTAGCACAGCTGTTCTCAAGTGTGGTCCCAGGACCAGAAGCATCAGCAACATATGGGAACGTGTTAGAAATACAAATGCTAGACCCCACACCAGAAGCACTGAATCAATCTGGAACTGTAGGGGTTGGGTGCAACCATCTATGTTTTTAGCAGGCTCTCCAGAGGATGTGAGGTGTGCCCCAGTGAGAACCACTGCTCCACTGAAATGAAAGCTCTGTGGGATCATATTTGTTGAATAAATTAGTTTTTAAAAAGCTTTTTCTTCAATGAAGTAGAACTAAAAGATATTTCAAACCATCATTTTTAGGTATTTTTTAGTGTTGGCAAATAATTTCATTTATAGAAGTTAAACTTTGTTAAAAGCTTCACTAAAATGACTGAATTCTTATTCAAATCTAGAGTCAGTTGTATTTGAAAAACAAAATGTTCTTTAAAAATGTATTTCAAAAATTTATATGGAAACATAAATGACCCCAAATAACCTCAGCAATTTTGAGAAAGAAGAGTAAAGTAGGAGGGATCACAATACCTGACATTAAACTATACTACCAGACCATTGTAATCAAAACAGTCTGGTACTGGCATAAGAACAGATGAATAGATCAATAGAAGAGAATACAGAGCCCCAAAATAAACCCTTGTCAGTATGGTTAGTTAATATTTGACAAACAAGGCAGGGACATACAATGGAGTAAAAATAGGCTCTTCAACAAATGGGGTTGGGAGATCTGGACAAGTACATGTCAAGAAAAATGAATAGACCACCAACTTACACCCTACACAAAAATTAACTGAAGGTGGATAAAAGACTTAAGTGACACATAAACGTCCTAGAGGAAAACAGAGGTGGGAAAATTTCAGATATTCCACACAGCACTATTTTCACCAATACATCACCTAGGGCAAGGGATATAAAGGAAAGAATACATAAATGAGAGTACATCAAACTTAAAAGCTTCTGCACAGCTACAGAAAACATCAACAAAATGGAAAGGGAACTAACCGCACGGGAAAATATATTTGCCAATGACACCTCAGACAAGGGTTTGATCTCCAAAATATATAAAGAACTCACACAACTCCACACCAGGAAGACAAGCAATCCAATTAAAAAATGGGTAGAGTTTAACAGACACTTCTCCTAGGAGGACATACAGAGGGCCCATAGACACATGAAAATATGCTCAACATCACTAGCCATTAGAGAGATGCAAATTAAAACCACAAGGAGATACTACTTCACACCAGTCAGAATGGCCATCATTAATAAAGCAACAAACAAGCCCTGGCAAAGGATGTGGAGTAAAGGTTACCCTAATGCACCGTTGGTAGGAATGCAGACTGGTGCAGCCACTGTGGAAACCAGTATGGAATTTCCTCAAAAAACTAAAGATGAAACTACCTTTCAATCCAGTGATCCCACTGCTGTGACTATACCTAAAGAATCCTGAAACACCAATTCAAAAGAACCTATGCACACCAATGTTCATAGCAGCACAATTTAAAATAGACAAGTGCTGGAAACAGCCTAAGTGACCATCAGTAAATGAGTGGATCAAAAAACTATGGTACATTTACACAATGAAATTCTAGGCAGCAGAATGAAAGAAGGAGCTCCTACCCTTTGCAACAGCATGGATGGAACTGGAGAGCATTATGCTAAGCAAAACAAGTCAGGCGGTGAAAGACAAATACCATATAATCTCACCTATGAGTGGAACCTAATCAACAAAACAAACAAATGAGCAAAACGGAACTAGAGACATGGAAATAAAGAACAAAGTGACAGTGAGCAGAGGGGAGGGGATTGGAGGATAATGGGGGAAAGAAGGGCAAAGGACAAGCAAATGAACAGGAATAAAGGACTCATGGGCATGGGCAATGGGGGTTATTAATTGTGGGAGTAGGGAGGGGGGTAGGGTTAAGCAGTGGGGAAAAAGGCAGGACAAGTGTAACTGAACAACAATAGAAAAACATCATAACAATCATTATATAACTAGTTTTGAATTTGTTGATGGGTAGTGTGTTGTTGCTGTTGTTGTGGGGGTGTTATATGAGGAGAGATTGGTCTTAAAAAAGGGTTCTATTGTCTGTCATCTGTAACTGACATAAATCATTTTCTTAATTATTTAAACTTTTAGCTATCACTTCATGTTTTTCAGCACAATATATTCATGGAATTCTGCATCACAAGACAACTCTAGCAGTTTACAGAGGTTTAATTCATATGTCCTGGGTGGGTCAAAAGCAGGTTTACAGTTGTGATAATTTATTCTTGTACTACCGCTTATTAGTTATTGCATTATATTCCGTATAAAATCTGTAAACCTACTTTCACCCCACCCTCTACGTGTGTACAACCTTTAAAAGACATGTTTTATTTTTTCAAAACCACTGTTTACAGAGAATGAACAAAACTAAAAATATTAGAAAATAATAAGGTTTGTAGCTGTAAACTCTAAACTTTTATTGCCAGTTAACCGACGGAACACATGCCAAGGAGGAAATTTATGAACCTCAAGGGGCAGAGTAATGGCCATCCTCATTTCACAAAGTACAATTTTAGGAGAGACACTTTTATTGTACTTTTGTTTGAATTACAAACTTTCATACAAAATAGGAAATTAGGCAAAATAATACATTTGAACTCTAGAATACCATTTAGTATAGCCTCGCCAAAAAACGCTACTTTAAAAAAGTATTTTCATTTATCTGCAGGAGGAAACCTGTCATCATGACCTTAAAACTGTCCAAAAGCCAACAAAAAGAAACTTAAATACTTTAATACCACTTAATGTTACACATATCCTTTATGTAATAATTACTATTTCACGTGCTGACATTAACAAAAACTATAAAAATGCTACGAAATGAATCCAAAAGCCATCTTTGGAAAGAAATGATAACCCGTAAGGGGACAATCTCTTTTCCTGAATGCCATCTGTGGGGTTAACCATGCCAATAATGCTGACACCATGAGCATCCAAAACAGGGGAAAAAAACCATAGAACAGCGGACTGGGCAGCAGGGAAGCTACGGTTCTATGGTATTTTAGCTCCTACGTACAAGATAATGCCAAAGAGTGCCCAAAGCTATTGATTTAAATCCACTACAATTTTACTTGAAAATTCAACTATTACTGATGCCTTTATCCATCTTTTGGTTTAATGTTTGAGAAAGAAACCCAGCAAGTTCTGAAGTGCTCTTCTCCCATTTCTGGGCTGCTCTTTTTCCTCCAGCTTTAACACTAGACTCAGTCAATCCCCATTTGCTTCCAAGTTTGATTCTGTTCCTTTGACTTGATCTCTTCTTTCCCAAAAATTCTGAAGAGGATCAAACCTCTTATCTTGTTAACCTCCTGTTTCTCTGCAGGTGATCATCACTACACTCCCTTTTCCCTCTGCACTGTACTCCAATGATTGGTGCAGTGGCTGTGCCCTTTTAACACCTTTTGGATGAAGCTACTGTATCTTACTCATCTTTATCTAACACAACAGCTATATGCAATGGGTTGCTTAAAATGAATATTTAATAAATATTAGGTTAATTAAGTTAAAAAGTGCTATAGTATTATTTTGCCTGCCCAGTTTTTTGTTATCACATCCCCAGTTTTTGTGAAACTGAACAGAAATCTGCCAACTTCCCCTCCCCCATTTGTAGTTGATTGGTCCTAAGTTCATACCTGACCCACAAACTGAGCCAATCAGAATCCTTTCTGTGCACATTTGGAATCAAAACTAAGCAAACTGTACTTGGTAGTTTATTAACTAGAAAAGGGCCAAATCCAGGAGGTATACCCTGCCATATGGCATTAGAATCAAAATATGATAGTCTGCACAGAAAGGGAAGATAGCACATAAAAAGAACTGAGAAATGGGGACAGAGAGAGCCGACAGCATTCATGCCCTCATTTCTAATTAGTTCCCAAGTCCTAAGTCTTAGCCGTATCATCTCCAGTCATTACAGAGATTTCTTTTTTTGCTTAAGCTATATCCTGTTAACTCCTGTCTCTGCAATACAATATTCTGTATACTACAGGTGCCAGAATCATGGGTCATATATTGTTAATTGCTTTTATCTTAATAAGAGAAAGGATATTTTCAGAGGAAAAGATCTGAAATAGAAAGCTGATATGGAAATGTCACTTCAAATCAGACAGAACAAATATACTACATCAGTATACACAGAGAACTATCTAGCAAGAGAATCATCTGCATATGAGAAGTGGGTGCTAATTGTTGCTTTAGATTTCTGTATTTCTGTATATTCTCCAAGGATAAAATTTCTAGGCATGTATTATACCATGTGAGATTTGAGTAACAATGCATGAAACATCATCCTGAAAATGTTCCATTGAATACTGTTCAAACTAAAATGTAAAAGTGTACTCCATTGTGACATTTAATGTATTTTTATCTGAGGAACATAAATGGGTCCAAAGCAACCATTAAAAAAGTTTATAGCACAAATCCTTTGTCAATAAGTTGGCAGGAAGGTCATTTGACATAAATCATACATGCTGATTGTTAACTTGTGATAAGCCTTGGGTAGAACACTTGTAGCATCAGATACATGATTTATTTGCTATGCTTCCACTATGTTATGAAAAACTCTCTGTGAACAGTGGTCATTAGTATCTACCCTGCACTTGTTTCACCAAACATAAGGTTTTTACTTTCCATATTAATGAAAAGAAATAACTACATTATAAAGCAAACTATTATAGAGGCCACTATGACAGATTCAGAAAAAGCAAGGGCAATCTCTGTAAGCTAGTGAATTATTGTTTTATAGTTTAATGTATGTTTTTGGTTTCCAGATTTTTAATTTCAATGACCCTGAAACAACATAATTTAGTACCAAATGTTTCAACATGGTGAAATTAGCATTATTTATATCTGATCAGCTATACAAAACTCAGCTTGTTTTCTTATGAAAAAGGCAGTAGAAGTCCCAAACAATAAGGGAGAGACCACTACTTAAAGGCTATGTTTACCAATCTAGCACCATACTTCCAGCCTCAGGACCTTCCAAGTCACTGGTAGGATGCAGGGAGGAGGTGATGGTGTTGGAAACCTGAGGATAGTTATGAAAACTTGTGGCCCTCTGTGTGCTCGAAGGCCACGCAGGGTGGAGCAAAGGCAGAGACTGGAGAGTAACACACAGGCTTTTGGTTCAGTGGGAAAGGAAGCCCACGTGGAGAGCAGAGTCAGGACTTCCAGGGGGCAGTGCTGGAATGTACTCATGAACTAGGGGGCTTCTTCTTGGCATCCAAGTCCTTTTTAATTTCCTCAAGCTTTTCAGCCAGGTTTGGTATGCCATAATTCTGAGCCAGATACATTCCAACCCGGTTGCCAAAAGTAAATCCAAGCAGGAATTGGAGCATGATGTCAGTGAAGACGGTAATAACGGTGGTGGCAACTCGGTGGGCCGTTACTATCCTGCCTTTCCTGGTGCCATGGGCGGGACGGGCTGGCAGCTAGTTTAATGTACTTCAGTAGCAAACATCCAGGAACAGCACAGGAGACAGACAACATTAAATACTTGTAACTTGCATGTAGAACAACTCAAAAAAGTATGGTGAATGGATGGAATTCACTGTGTGATAAAAATGCCACAAACACCCCTTAGTTGCCATCAATAAGAAATTTACTTGTTAAAAAAATCCAAATGCTGGCATTGTGCAGAAATATTTAACAGTTTTATTTATATTGTTATAAGTTGAACTGCTGAAACCTGTTCACCGAAACATTTGACTTGCATTAATGCTTTTTGTCCCTGCAATATATATGTATTTTAAATGTATATATTTGTATATTTAAACAATTCACACACAAATAAAAATGGGAAAATTATTAATATCAGTTTTCTGTCTATTTTCTACTTGCAATCATACACTTAGGTAACTTTTGTCCCCACCAAATATATCAAACATTCAGAACTACTAATAACAGGAAAAAGAGAAATCTTTTTATACTTCCAAATATGGACTGTATTTATTAAAAACTCACACAACAAGCTGACATTCAATCATTATGTAATTTTAGGCAACTATGGACAAATTCATGCAATAGTTACCTGAACTCAAGGTTCACCTTTTTCCCAGTTTCACTGACATGTGCTTTAGCTTTGATAGTAGGGGCTGATATTAGTCACACGTAGAAAATCCATTCTCCTATGCATCTGGGTCTCACCTACACAGTTTATGTATGAATTTCCCTTACTTCTTGGAAATAGATTCTCCCAAGTATGGGCAGTGAAATAAATCCATTATTCTTTCTGTTTCTTCACATTCACCTCTTGCCAACAGAATACTTCTATTTCTTTGCATAGGCCAGCTCTTGTGTAACCAAATATTTGCTTTGTAAGAGGTACCTCTGTGGTTGCCAGCAGCTGAGCTGTTGAATGTCAATTAAAGAAAGGGGCAATGGAGAAAATTTTTTAAAGAATGAAATGTTTTTCATCATAATGGATTCTTAAGCACATTTCTCACGTATGTGGTGCGCTAGCTGGATGTCTTTTGGTATAACCGTTAAACGTTTGGTATGGATAGCGCATAGGTTGGTGTTTTGAAAGGCCAACCAGTTAGGCTTCACTTGCCTCCTGCAAAGTACCAATAGCTGAACTCTGAAAGCACAGATCTGTTTTGAAATCCTGAGTAATTTCTCACACCAGACACTGGAAGGGAAATCTGTGAATCGGAATTTCAATGGACTTCTGATAACATCTAATTTCAAGAAGGGCCACAGCACCAGCCCTGTAATGATGAGTTTTCTTTGTCCCTCCAGTAGAGGGCATGCTCTTGTGGTGTCTTTGGTAGCCAGTTGCTTCCTTGGTGCTCTACCACCGGTGGATTTGTGGGCAGTTTACCAGTCATGGTATAGAGACCTCTTTACTTACCCACTTCTCCTTTGGCTGGAGCTAGAGGAAGCAATAGCATTTGAGAACAACAGTGGCTGTGAACACCGCTACTGAAATATTAAATAGTTTTCCAACAACATATAGTCATTGGCTTGCCACACTTTCTGTATGGCTGCAGTTAATCTTAAAATGAAAAAACAAATAATTTCCCAGACTAAATAATTGCTCATAACAATAAATGGCTGAGTTCCAGCAGAAGGCCATAGAGTTGTGTAGTTCCAAATGTGTTCAATGGAACTCTGAAATACAGAAAATCATTTTCAAGAGTATTTTGTGGAAAATGTTTCATGTCTCACATTTCCTTAAAAGTGATAATTTACTAAAAATTCCCTGGGACAGATGTCTGTTTTACAAAGTCAGCTGAGGACAAAGAGGTCAAAGGAAATCCCTGAGGCCTTACTGAATGTAAATGGCAGCTAAGAAGCAGAAAAACTTCTAGGGTCCTCTTAGAGATGGAACAGGAACTTAGAAGAGCCCAGGCATCTGTTCGTGAGGGTGGCAGCTTCCTGTCCATGGCTACGTGTGTCTGCAACAGGTGACTGGAGACATGCCTTGGGGTGGTGAACACACAACACAGCATGAAGATGATGTATTAGAGAACTGTACACCTGAAACCTATATAATTTTAAAACAATGTCACCCCAGTAAATTCAATTAAAAATAAAATAGAATAAATTTGTCCTGATTAACTGCCCCCTCTAAAAAAAGGAAACTAGAACTGTCTCAAGATGTCCATGCTTGCCCCTCCCTCACACATCCAGAAAATACACAAGTATGAGTCATGTTGTGAGCACACCCAGAAAAGTGAAAAGGAAACTACACACAGTCAGGAGAACGCCCCAAAGTATTCTGTACTTCCTTGGTGACTTCAATTGTCTAAGAATAACTTTTAATTCTTTCAGTTTTACGTGTTTTACATGCTGTTACTGCACTTAGCGGAAGTGTCATAGTATTCTGGCTACTGGATGGCACTCTTGAGGATCTGGACTAGAACTATATTGTGAAAACACACTAATGCTTTTTGTTTGCTCCTATGGTTGCTGTAGTACTATGGCAATTGGAAGAAATTCATAATGCCTTCAGCATAGCGTTCAACTTAGCTTATAAAATGAAAGCACTTTTATTTATATCAGCCTAGCTTCAAGAGTTGACAGTGTGGTCAGCGCAAATACTCTAAAACTGTTGATTACCTGAAGGCAGGTGTTCATTATACTTTCAAATAAAAAAAAAAAGCAAAAATCTTTTATTCTCTGTGTTAATTTTTATATATCTTATTCTTTTAGTTACTTCTTTTAAAACACATCTGCATGTGTTTTAAAATCTAATCTCTTTCGAATTAGCTCTTGACTAGCTATAAACTTAATGTCAGGTACAAAAGAGGGCTTAGAAATCAGAAAAAATTTGGATTTCTAAATGCCAGAATAAAATGTAAAAAGTTAAGACACCATTACCTGGACTGCTGGTATTTAAAAGTGATCTTTTGGAAAAGCACCAGAGAGAATAGCTGTAAGGAGAATATGGCAAAGTGGTGTCTCTCTGAATCAGGCAAGTTATAAATATGTTCTGTATAAATCTATAAGCCAAAAGAATCAACCTTGATGTTGCAAAGATTTCTGGGAGGGTTAACTCTGTCTCACAGAAGTTTCCCTTCTAAATTCCTCCAACGAAGACTTAAGATTTAATATTTTCCATTTCTCTAAGCAATCCTTCACTTAGAATAAGAAAAGTGTTTTACTTATAGACATCTGTGCTTGTAAATTTTCTATGATGTATGAAATTAGTTTGGCAATACAATTTTTCTATATTCTGTGTATTAAGGTTATATCCTCAAAAATCCCTGAGGTGTCTATGTTCCACTTAAGAGTTACTAAGTATTGAACATATCAAGCAAAAAGCAATAATAACACAATTCTTATTGGCTATTTCCACAAATTAAAAATTGCCCATATTTCAGCTGAAAGGTTAAAATTAGATACAAGTTCTAAATAATGAAGAAAACTTACATGTAGCTAGTTAAGAACTAAACAGATTTATTTTGTTCTTCTGTTGTCATATTTTTATTTATAATGAAGAAATACAGCTCTAGGTTATAGCAGAAATCAAATAATTCTAAATCTGAATAATATATTTGACCTGTGTAATATATTTACATTGTGCACTTCATTTGTAAACATGACTAGAACAATGGTTCGTTTTCTAACTCTAGAACCCTTGCTTGTTTTTCTCTAAGGCTTTCTCTTAGCACATAACTGAACTGTGTCATCCCCACCCCACGAAACTTTAAGCAGGGTTAGTACAGTCAATGTGGTAAAGCAAATGTGAACAGTTTTTAAAGAATTGGAACCAACATTAACTGACAAAGACAAACTTCCTTCTAAATCAATGTAAAAGTGCTTAAGTAAAAAAAGAAGAACAAAAAAAAGGAGTGATGAAGGTTTCAGATAGGACAAGATCCTCCCATTTCATCTAATACATTCACAATCTTGACTAGAGCATACTAACATGGAATCAATCAGGACTGCTACAATACAAAACTTCCATTACAGAATGCTGTACACGCCTGAGTTCTGTGTCCACCCACCCTTGCCCTGCTGATGCTTCCAGCACAACCGTTTCCTGGCCTGCTGGCCCTGTGGACCAAGGAGCATGTAGACATTCTCTTTAATTCAGTCTATGTTACAAGGCTGGTATATCTGGGTATCAGGTTGGTCAATGAGGTAGCGGAGGTTGGCCAGATTGTCAATAAACTCAACTGACTGAAATCATATGTGATAAAAGGGCTGTTGGGATTCATTCTCTTCAGATGTTCTTACTATATTTTATAAATGTCTTGTATGCATTCATTCACAGACGCTAGGCAGCATAACTTTTACCTTCAGGCATCTTGGGAGCTGTGCTAGCAAAATGGTCTGAGCCATCATGCCAAATTCTTTCGCTGCAGATGGCAGTACCACTGCACACCCAGCAATGCTTCTGAAACACCCATTTCCCAAGTATCTCAGGTCAGCCAGCGGGTTAAACAATGTTAACAAGTTTCTTTGCATTACGAATTGGCAAAGTTTATTTGTACTGAGAATTTTAAGAGTGAGAATAAATATACACCATTCTAAAAATGAATTTGATCATGGCCTAAATAATGGGGATCATAAGAATTTGGGAAACATTTCTTCAACAATACTATGCCACTCACTAGCTTCTAAAATGATCAATTTCATTAACGTGGTTCAACAACGTTCAGTGTCAGAAAATTATTACTGGTACAAAATTTAAATTCCTTTTATTGTATTTTTTTCTCATACTTGCTTCTCATCACAGGCACGAATTTGTTAACTGTATGTTTAAACAATCTTTTAGCAGTCAACATACAGGATTACAATTTTACATTTGCAAATCACTTCAGGACACCAATCAATAGGCAGACTGCAATCTCATCTTGAATGTTATTTAAACTTAAATGTGGACTAGTATTATTAAAAATGCCAATAAAAAAGAAGGATCTTTTAATTCCAGTATGTTTGTAGGTTTGCTGTAATATATCAGAAAACCAGGGAGGGAAAGAGAAGCAAGAAACAAAAAATAAGTATAACTGTTATTCCAAAATTTCATGATCATGGATACTACTACATTTAATTAAAAGTCCTAATTCTCAAATCAAAATAAGTAAATTAACTACTTGAGAAATGTATATCTCTTCTATGATTTCAGTAAATAGCACCATTATTATAACTTTTGCACTAGTAATTTATTTATAAACACATGATAAATATTCAAATTGATTTGAAGAGTATCTAGTTAAAAAAAGGTTTCCTTTTATCTTATATCCCCAGTACCCCTTTCAGCAGTAGCCATTATTAAAAGTTTTTGTGTGTTTTCCAGGAAAAAATATCTATGCATACACAATCCTGGTTAAATGATCCTGTTTGTTTAAATACGTGTACCATTTTCATGTAAATGAGCATACCATATGAATTTTTCTGCCACCCCTTTTTTCTTGCTATTCATCATTATATTTTTAATAAATAAGAATAAAGGAAACTGCAGTAGGACAATTTTCTACTTTAAAAAAATTTCCCCCTCTCTGTTACATTTAAGTGTGTGTCATATTTGAACTTCTTCTTAAAAGGTACAAAATATTAAAACATTCAGTTAAGATGTTGACAGTAATGGCAGTATTAATAACAACTGCTACATTTCTGAAGCTTATGCTACTTGACATTGACTTTGCTAAACACTTTACAAAGATTTGCTCACTTAGGATTTACAAAAAAATCTCTGATATAATTATCATTGTTCTTTTCATTTTAGAGATAATGAAATTAACCAAGAGACATTACCTAAGACATAACTTGCCAACTTAAGTAACTTTTCTCATTATTCCTTCTTCTTTTCTTTCACAAAATTATTAATATACCCATTCAATTTATCATCTCTAAATCTTGATTATAAAGTGTTAGGGCTTTGAGATTCAAGGGCTAAAGACCCACAGGGTCTGGTTAGAACCATGTGGAATCTAATTATTTACATTCAAAAGATACCCATTTTACATTTGATTTTTAAAAAAGAAAGAAAAATCTGTTTTTTTAACCTAAAATAATTTTTCCTAGAAGGATATGTTTATCATCAAATATTAAGCTAAAGTTTAGGTCCAATACCCTAATATTCAAAAAATCATACAAAATTTGAACCAGAAAGAATCTTAAGTTACAATTTCTTATCACTTTATTTTTTATGCATTCATTTATTTCTGTTGGTCAGTAACTCTCAATGTTAGAAACATTTACTATATTACTTTATTGATTGGCTGTCTTGAATTATACTTGGAATATGAATTATATTTTATCTGCATTTTATATTTCACATTTTAATTGAATTTATTAGAGTGACGTTGATGAATAATACTATATAGTTTTCAGATATACATTCTATAACACATCATCTGTACATTGTACTGTGTGTTCACAACCCCAACTCAAGTCTCCTTCTGTCACCATATATTCCCCCTTTACCCTCTTCTCCCACACCTCACCCGCTTTCCCTGTGGTAACCCCCATGCTGTTGTCTGTTCGTCTATGTCTGTGAGGGTTTTTTTTCTTAATACCTTCATCTTTTTCACACAGCCCCTGACAGTCTCCCCTCTGACAGCTATCCGTCTGTTCTCTGAATCTGTGAATCTGTTTTTATTTTGTTTGTTTATTTTGTTCATTAGATTCCACATATAAATAAAATTGTATGCCTCCCGTCTTTCTCTGACTGGCTCATTTCACTTAGCACAATGCTCACCAGGCGCATCCACGCTGTCACAAATGGTAAGATTTCCTTCTTTTTTAGGGATGAATAGTGTTCCATTGTATAAATATACCACAGCATTTTCTACCCACTCATCCACTAATGAACGCTTGGGCTGCTTCCAAATATTGACTATTGTAAACAATGCTGCAATGAACATAGGGGTGCACATATTATTTCAAATTAGTGTTTTGGATTTCTTTGGATATATTCCCAAGTATGAAATCTCTGGGTCATAAGGTAGCTCCATTTTCAATTTTTTGAGGTGACTCCATATTACTTTGTGCAGTGGCTGCACCAAGCTGCAACCCCACCAACAGTGCGCCAGGGTTACTTTTCTCCACATGTTTGCCAGCACTTGTTGTTTGTGAATGTATTGATGATAGTCATTCTGACAGATGTGAGACAATAACTCATTGTGGTGTTAATTTGCATTTCTCTGATGATTAGTGATGTTAAGCATCTTTTCATATGTCTATTGGCCTTCTTTATGTCCTCTTTGAAGAAGTGTCTAATCAGTTTCTTTGCCCATTTTTTAAATAAATTGTTTTTTTTGTGTGTGTTTGTTGAGTTACAGGAGTTCCTTATACATTTTAGATATAAACCCTTTTCATTTGTATCATTGTCAACTATGTCCTCCCATTCAGTGGGTTACCTCCTCATTTTGTTGATGGTTTCTTTTGCTGCACAAAAACTTTTAAATTTGATGCAGTCTTATTTGTTTATTTTTTCTTTTGTTTCCCTTACCCAAGGTGATCTATCAGAAAAATATATTGCTGTGAGAAATGTCCTAGATTTTATTGCTAATTTATTTTTTTAGGATTCTTATGGTTTTGAGCTTAACATTTAAGTCTTTAATACATTTTAAATTCTTTCTTGTGTATGGTATAAGAAGACAGTAGTTTCTCCTTCCTTCCTTCCTTCCTTCCTTCCTTCCTTCCTTCCTTCTTCTTTCTTTACCTCCTTCCTTCCTTCCTTATCTGCACATATCTGTCCATATGAATTCAGCTCTGTGTGGTCAGCACCTGCACAGCAACATGCACACCACGGTCAGGGTTGAGCCTCACAGTCAGCCAGCCTGAGGGTTAATTCCACATACAAACGGGCCAATAGCATTCAAGATTCAAATACAACAGAAGGGCCCACATAACCCACATAAGGGAAATAGCTGGAGCACCCAGCTATGGGTGTTCCAAAGAAGACTAAACCACTTGACCCACAGGATACCTACTACATAAGGCCAACCCACCAAGACTGGGAGTCATAGCAGATCTATCTAATAGAAATAAACACAAAGAGGCAAACAAAGTGGGGAGACAAAGAAACTGGCCCCAAATGAAAGAACAGGAGAAATCTCCAGAAAAGGATTTAAATGAAATGGAGACAAGCAATTTATCACATACAGAGTTCAAAGTAATGGTTATAAGGATGCTCAATAACATAAAAAGGACAAGGAAACCACCAAAAAATGACCAGTCAGAAATAAAGAATACAACATCAGAAATGAAAATATACTAGAAGGAATAAATGGTAGGTTGGATCAAGCAGGGGATCAAATCAGCAATTTGTAAGACATGGTAGAAAAAAAACACCCAATAAGAGCAGAAAAAATTTAAAAAATGGATTTAAAAAATGAGGTTAGTTTAACATACTTTTGGGACAACATGAAGCATAAGAATATCAGTATCATAAGGTACCAGAGTGAGAAGAGAGAGAGCAAGGGATCAAAACATATTTGAAGAAATAATGACCGAAAACATCCCTAACCCAGTAAGGAAAATGACAAGTCCAGAAAGCACAGAGAGTCCCAAAGAAAATGAACCCAAAGAGGCCCACACCAAGACATATCACAATTAAAATGCAAAATGTCAAAGACAATCAAAATCAGCAAGAAAGAAACAGTTACCTACAAGGGAGCTCCTATAAGATGGTCAGCTGATTTTTCAACAGAAACATTTCAGCATTTCAGCCCAGAAGTAATCAGCCTGAAATATTCAAAGTGATGAAAAGGAAGGCTCTACAATTACTTCACCCAGAAGTCTGGGAAGACTACTTTACCCAGCAAGATTATCACTTAAAATTTAAGGAGAAATACAGCCTGGCTGGTGTAGCTTAGTGGATTGAATGAGGGCCTGAGAATCAAAGGGTTCCTTGTTCAATTCCCAGTCAGGGCACATGCCTGGATGGTGGACCAGGTCTCCAGTGAGGGGCGTTCAAGAGGCAACCACACACTGACGTTTCTCTCCCTCTCTTTCTCCTTCCCTTCTCCTCTCTCTAAAAATAAATAAATAAATTAATTAATTAATTAATTAATTAATTAATTAAAAAATCTTTAAAAAAGAAAAAAGGTTAGAAAATAAAAATAAATTTTAAGGAGAAATAAACAGCTTCCCCCAAAAAGGATATAACCCTTGGAAACATTTATGTACTGAACATAGGAGCACCAAAGTATGTAAAGCTGATGTAATGGACATAAAGGGAGAGATAGACAGAAATATGGTCTAGTTGGGGATTCCAACGCCCTATTGACATCAGTGGACAGATCTTCGAGGCGGAAAATCAACAAGGAGGCAGTGGATTAAATGACACACTAGATCAGATGAATTTCATTGATATCTTCAGAGCATTTCACCCAAATGCTGCTGAATACATCTTCTTTTCAAGTACACATGGGACATTTTCTAGGGTAGATCACTTGTTGAGACACAAAACAAGTCTTAATAAATATAAGAAGTTTGAAATCATATCAAGCATCCTCCCTGACGTAATGATATGAAACTAAGAATCAATTACAATAATACTAAAAAACCACACAAAGACATGGAGACTAAATAACATGTTACTGAAACAGTGAATGGTTTAACAATGGATCAAAGAAGAAATCAAAAGACACCTTGAAACAAATTACAATGAGAACACAAAACCCAAAATCTATGGAACACAGAGAAAGCAACAAAGAGGGAAATAAATTCATGGCCTATTTCAAGAAACAAGAAAAATTTCAAATTAAACTAGCTAAACTTAAACCTAAAGGAACTAGAAAAAGAACAACAAACAAAGCCCAAAGTGAGTAGAATAAAGGAAATAATAAAGATCAGAGCAGAAATAAACAAAATGAAGTAAAAAAACAATACAAAAGATCAACAAAACAAAAAACTGGTGCCTTGAAATGATAAGATTGACAAACCGTTAATCAGACTCATCAAGAAAAATAGAGGGGGGGACCAAAATAAATAAATCAGAAAGAAAAAGGGGAAGTAACAACTGACATCAATGAAAAAACAAAGAATTGTAAGAAAATATTATGAACTACTATACGCTAATAAATTACACAATCTGGATGAAACAGATAAATTCTTAGAAACATAAAATCTTCCAAACCTGAATCAGGAAGAATCAGAAAATCTTGGCAGACATATTACAATGAGTGAAACTGAAGCAGTAATAAAAAATTCCCAACAAATAAAAGTCCTGGAATAGATGGCTTCACAGGTGAATTTTACCAAACATTCCAAGAGGAAATAACACACACCCTTCTCAAACTATTCCAAAAATTTCAAGATGAGGGAAGGTTTACAAGTTCAGTTTAGGAGCCCGGCATTATCCCAATTCCAAAATCAGATAAATACACTACAAAGAAAGAAAATAGTAGGCCAATATCCCTGATGAACATAAATGCCAAATTCCTGAACAAAATATTAGCAGACTGGGTCCAGTAATACATCAAAAAGATCATACACCATGATGAAGTGAGATTTATCCCAGGGACACAAGATTGGTACAACATTCACAACTCAATAAATGTGATTCACCGCATAAACAAAATGAAGGATAAAAACCGTATAATCACATCAGAAGATGCAGAGAAAGCAGTTGTGAAAATTCAGCACCCCTTATGGTAAAAACTCTCAGCAAAGTGAGAATAGAGGGAACATACTAAAACAAAATAAAGGTCGTATATGAGAAACTCACACTCAACATCATACTCAATGGGCAAAATCTATAAGCAGTTCCTTTAAGATTGGGATTAAGACTGGATGTCCACATTCATCACTCTTATTCACACAGTACTTAAAAGTCCTAGCCATAGCAATCAGACAAGAAGAAGAAATAAAAGGCATCTAAACTCATTATTTGCAGATGACATGGTACTGTATCTAGAGGACCCTAAAAATTCTACCAAATAACTACTAGAACTGATAAATTCAGCAAGGCAGCAAGATACCAAAACAATATCAAGAAGTCAGGTACATTTTTATGTATCAATAATGAACTATCAAAAAGGAACACTAAGAAAGCAATCCCATTTACAATTGCATCAAAAAAATACCTAGTAATAAATTAACCAAGGACATAAAATACCTATACTCAAAAAATTTTCAGAAAACTGAATAAAGAAATTGAAGAAGATATAAATAAGTGGAAGCATATACTTGTCCATGGAGAGGAAGAATTAACATTATTAAAATGTCCATACTACCCAAAACAATCTATAGATTCATCACAATTACTATCAAGACACCAATGGCATATTTCACAGAACTAGAACAGATATTCCAAACATTTATATGGAACCACAAAAAAAAACCCAAACAGCCACAGCAATCTTGAGAAAGAAGAAAAAAGTTAGAGGAATCATACTCCCTGATATCAAACTATACTACAAGGCCATAGTAATCAAAACAGCATGGTACTGGCAGAAATAACAGCCATATAGATCAACGGAACAGAAAGAACAGAGAGTCCAGAAATAAACCCATGCATTTATGCTCAATTACTGTTTAACAAAGAAGGCCAAAACATACAATGGATATCCTATTCAATAAATGGTGTTGGAGAACTGGACAAATACTTGCAAAAAATGAAACCTATTCCTTTATAGATAAGAAAAATGAAGCATTAATCATCAATTTATTACCTTTCCATACTGATCTCACAGTTGAAAGAGACATCAGAATATCTCTGCCTGGAGTAGGGAATACGTAGATAGCATGTTTAACCGTCAAGTGGCTGTAACATTTTGTTACACTATATGGGACAGTGGTATTTGAGTCTTCCCAACAGTAGCAAATTCAAAATCAAGGAACTAGCTTTTTCTTTCTGCAGTTGAATCCTGTTCTGTTATTGTTGTGGGCTAACTTTTCTCTAAAAACAGAGAATCTTGGATGAGTGTTCTCATCAGGCACTCACCCTTTTTCACAGTTCCTGTGTTTTATATGGTTTAATCTATTTATTATTTTTCTCTGAACCAAATTACACTTCTTCACATCTTTATTTAAAATAGGAAGACTGAAATAAAATGTAATTCTGTTCTCTCATGAAGTTTGTTCAGTGTTAAATAGGGGGGAAGTTTTACTCCTCCTTGTCTATCATAATTTCATACTCTGTTAATGCTTGCCTATATTATATTTTTTTATTTCTATGATTCAATTATCTTATTTATGGTCCACTGTGAGTGGGAATCTCAATCTGCAGAATGTTACAGGGCTAGCTCTTAACTGAGCATACTGTTGAGGATAAAAGAAGAACAATACAAACAGACAATGTAAAGATCATTTTTATTTGGTACTGGAATAAAATCACACAACACTCAAGATCACATGGAAGGAAGCCCACTAGCCTAATACCATCACTGAACACGCAGAGAAATAGCGAACAGAAACTGAAGTGACTAACTAAAATCCCAGGGCTGCTGACAAAGATGGAACTGAAACCTGAGGTTTATTTTCCCTTTCCTGTCTTCTGTATCATACTGCCATTGATCCCTGGCAGTCAGGCCTCACCGAGATGGCAAGTTCCTGGTCACTTTTGTGAACTCCCCAATGATCCTGGTTATTGTTATTGATTCAGCAGTGACAAACCAGCACTCACTGTTAAATGCTTTCTGTCTAATTACTGAACAATAAAGTTAGTGGAGTGTATGGACCGTTTGCATGCGGCCTGTTTTCCTAACCGCTTTTTCATTTTATTTTGTAATTTGTTAAGCAACTATATTTAATAATGCAGTTATGTGGTTAACAAGTACACACTGGTTCTGTTACGAGAATCAACGTTATTTTTTTTAAAGTTAGTGGTACATTCCATATCCTGCAAACATCTAAAGAGAAAAAGCTAATAGATTGTGTAATATTCCCAGAAGGCAAAGTAAATAACCAACAAAAGAGTAAAGTAAAAGGTGATCCTATGTTTAAAATGTTTCTGGGCTTTGTTTGATGGTTTCTTGGTTATTTTTTGTGGGTAGGGAGGATTTTTTTTTTTTCCCTCCTGCCCTTCCTATAACAGACTCATTTAGAACTTCAGCTTTTTGACTACTTCACAATGCTGTGGAAAATGTAATTATTCTTCAGTTATCCTAACTATTTCTCTCATGGAGAAATATCTAAATTTCCATTTGGAAAAGTTACCTGAGGTAAAAACAGAAGACAAATTCAAAAGTCATCCATTTGAAATAACACTTCATCTGATATTAACCAGAGTAAGATTGAAACTATTGGAAAAAATATGTACATTGCATAATTTGCTCACACTCTCTTTGATATTTGTTTTCCCATTAAAGGACTGAGTTCAGAAGGATGGCATTCGAAACACTGGAGACTGCCCTCGAAAAAGGAACCTAATGGTACTTGTTCTTTAGTAGTTCCTGAATTGGGCTTTGTACCCAAATAGACACGCTTCTCGTGCATGTACCTAACTTGATAGGAAAGAGTAAAACACACAGTTCCATGTAATTTTATTTTTTTCAAGAAAAAAATACACAACTCAGTAAGAAAGCAACTAAATACATATATTTAATAAAATGGAAGGCCAGGTCTAGGCTGTCAGAAAGTGTGGTTAATGTTTAGGGGTAGGGGCCCTGGGGAAAAGAAGTAGGAAGGTAGGATGTGGGGCAAGGTCTTACAAAATCTAAGCATAAAGATCAATGTCCCCAGACAGTGAGAATGGATTTAACTGGGTTCTATTTGTGAATAAGCCAGTAAAGTTAACCTGTAACTAATCAAATCTGAAATTTATGCTGGCCTTGAATAATTGTATTCAGTTGCCTTATGCATGAATCATTAGGTAGTCCAATGAGATATAGACAGCTCATTGACATGGCCCAACCAGTTTTATACAGTCTATGAAAAGAATGAGAAAGTGACACTTACTTGCCTTTATTTGATAATATCTTTGCTCTACTTTTTGATACATATGCTACACTGTATTCAAAGTTCTATACTGAAAAGACTGAAAGTGAGATTTGATTTTATAATTCAAAAAATAAGCTAGGACAGTTTTAAAACTTAAAATTGGTTATAAAAATATTTTGGCCATTACTTTATGAAGTGCTACTACGCATCGAACTTAGCAGATATTCAATAAGTAGGAGCTAATAGTGACAATGGGTCAGATTTATATTGGTTTATCTGAATAAGTACTTTTATAACATAATAGAAACATACTCAAAATTGCAGGAATTCAAGAGACAACTTGACTCACAGACCATGGAAGTAAAAATTAATTAACGTGGTTGTTTGTGAAAAATGCCACAATAAAAGCATGATATAGAAGTTAAAATTCAGAACAACTGGGAAGGATCCAAAAGAAAGGAAAAAAAAAATAAGGTTTATTGTTTTAAAAGGCTTTAAGTAAAAAAGTTATAAGAATTAAGACTATTTTGCCCAGAGATATCAGAAAGGCTTAAATCCATTAAGGTTTCAGATATAAAATACCATCAAGTAACAAGATACTACAATAAATCCAATTCTGCACTTTTTTAAAAATCAGTACTGGTCTGTTTCTTAAAATGATACATTAGTTTTAAGAGCACAAGGTTGTATTTTTTTTTTAAGTAAAAATAACATCATTTCATTTTTTCATAAATTTTTCTTAGGTTTTTGTCTCAAATTTCAAAATGCTTTGATAGAAAATACATTTGCAAAAATAAAACCAAATTTTCTCCAAATTTTCTCTAAATGTTATTGTTTAGATTATTTAACAATACTATTAAATGTTAACAGTATTCAAGGCATGACCTACATACAATATACATGTATTTTCTGTGATACAAATATATTAAATATTGCTTGCATAACTGATCAATTTGTTCATGAAATCTTTTTTACATTTATCATATTTAGAAAAATGCCCTGATCCATAAGTTTACCATATTTTTCAGACCATAAGATACACCTAGATTTTAATAGGGAAAAAAAACTTTGAAGCAAAAAATGTGTTAAAATATATAATAACATAATATTTCACCAATGTACATGTAAACAGAACTCAACAGCAGCATTAACAACCATTATTCCTCCCAAATTTGGGGAAAAAAGGTGCATCTTATAGTCTGAAAAATATGTAATCTAAGAATGAAAAACAGGAAAAATAAAATATTACCAGTCATTTACTGTCTATTGAGAATGTGTTCCTATAATCATTCTAGAAAAACTTATAGTTTTAAAAATAAACAAGTTTAAATAAATTTTTACATTTTTCCAGAATATCTTACACTTAATGTTCAATGTCTTTGGAAGCTCTAGAACAATGAAGTTATTCAAGTTTTATTTTATATAACCCTGGATTGACAGATGAAAAGGTAGGCAAATCTTATTTCATTTCTTCTACTGCATTGCATAGCTTGGGTAGAATATGGCAAATACGCTAATGTTTTTATTTATTTTAAAAACCGTAATTCAGGAGATTTATCATCCTCTAATTAAATTTCTAAAAGCAACTGAAAAATCTTCTCAATATAGGTATTTCTTTTTTTAATTTTTTTTATTTTAGTTGTTCTTGTACAGTTTTCTGTCTTTTGCTCCCATTCCAGCCCACCGCCCCAGCTCTCCCCACCTCTCTCCCATTTCCACCCCTGCTAGTTTTGTCCATGTGTCCTTTATGCTTGTTGCTCCAAACTCTTCCCCTTTACCCCTGAAATTCCCTCCCCTCTCCCCTCTGGTGACTATCAACCCCTTCTCAATTTCAGTGTCTTTGGTTATATTGTGCTTGTTTGTTTGTTCTGTTGATTAGGTTCCTGTTAAAGGTGAGATCATATGATATTTGTCCTTCACTG